>JAQGBS010000889.1:0-18319 GCA_034698545.1 Acrobeloides obliquus | reverse complement strand
GCTCGTCCTTCCAGCATTGGCGAAGAAGAAATGCAACTTCAAATAGCGTTAGCCTTGTCACGCGAAGAATGCGAAAAGGAGGAAGAGCTTAGAAAAGGCGATGACATTAGGCTTCAGGTATCTATCAGTATTTGGTCCCCTCCTCGTTTACCAATATCTATTTTTAGCTGGCAATAGAAGAAAGCAAACGTGAACACAGTGTTAATATGACTTCAGTGGATGCGAACGGCACAACAACTTCGAAAACCGTTTCACTCTCACAAAGTGCCATAGACGATCTCTTGTCGCTTGGACTTGGAATGCCATCGGAACCAGTACAACAACAGCAACATCAATCGACGAGTCTTTTGGACAATCCTTGGGGTGGACATGCACCGGATCCATGGACTCCGGCTGGTGCGACCACTTCGGATACTTGTGAGTTAGAGGAAAATTTAGCTACAAAAATTTTTTTGTGCTAAACACCCTTAACGACCATGGTTTGGGGGTCGAAAAATTTTTTGTCCCAGAAGACAAAAATTTTTTCCGACCTCCGAACCATGGTTGTTTGGGGGAACTTATGCACTTCGGCCCCCTCCAAAATTTGGGGGGAGGCGAACTGCACCGATCGGTGCACTTCGGCTCCTCCCCCGCCCCAAAGCCGTGCAGTACACTTGACGTTCTGTTAGAGTAGAAAAATTTTTTTGGCTCACCCTTACGCTTATTTTTAGTGTACCCCTTACTCAATTCAACTGCGCAGCTGACCTCAACTCCATTGACGCCAGCTTCGAATGATCCATGGGCACCTGTGAATGAATTGCCATCATTTGCGCCGCAACCTAGCAGACTATTGCCTTCTAGCTCGACCGCGGCCAACGATCCATGGTCGGCGTTCAACGCCGAGCCGGCACCGTTAGCTCCGATTCCAGCTATGACGAATGGAACTAGCTCACCAACTAGCAATACAACGAACGGCACTCAATCCATGGGACAACAACATCCAAATTTGAAAACTCCGGAATCGTTCCTTGGCGAGAATTCTTCATTGGTGAACTTGGACAATTTAATGGGGCCCAGTTCCACTCAAGCGAAACCAGGTGAGCTTGCACACAAAAAAAATATATCCAAAACATTTTAGCTAGCAATCCATTCATGATCGGTTCGACAACAACTACGACTAACCCATTTGCTCAACAACGACCGTCGCCATCATTGAATGAAATGTTGGTGGCTCAAAAGCACCAAATGCCGCTTCAACCGACTTTGGCTAACCAGGCTAGACCTTCGACCAACCCATTCTTGTTATAATCAATGGACTTTTATATTTGATCAAATTTTTATTTTATTTTTTTGTTTGAACATTATTACCCAGGGATGCCAAGAACATTTGTTTCAAAATCTGCAAATCAAAAATCAGATTTTAGGAGCAAAATGCTAATTTTCCATTATATTTCTTATAAATTTGACAAAATTTCGCATCTCAAAAATCAGATTTGACACTGAAAAATCAGACATGGCACCCTTGTTATTACCATTGCCCATTTTACTTTTTTAAAGACTTGTTTTATTGGTGTTATATGCGTAAGGAATGATTTTTATCGGGTCAACTTACTTTCAAAGATTTCCTTGCGCATTTTTTTATCTTGCTTATATACATTGCAATCGCATTTTGTATGACTTTGTACTTGTTTTATGACTTTCACTCGTGTAATTTTTTCAATTTTTATTTCAAGCTATATATTTCTATGCTGGTCTATCTAAATGTAGTGCTGCTGAACAGGATAAAATTTGACAAAAAAACATTGTTTATTTTGAAAATGAATTCTTTATTAAGTCCTAAATGTTTGATGTGTGAAAAAGAAAAACGTGCTATCCTTATCACATGTGTTCAGATGTGCAAAATTCTGACCTCGCTCGAGAAAAGTAAGATAACCATAAAAATTTTCATCTAACATGGAACACTCACTATGTGTTATGGTTTTTGCTCAAAAAGCCCTATTGGATCTGAGAGCTCATCAAAAATGAATAATAATATCGCCAGTCCTATGGGGAAGAAAAATTTTTCTACAGTCTCAGAAGGTTTATAGCGGCATTTTTTCGTTTTAAGACCATATCTCGATCAATTTAAGTCCATTTGGGCTGAAATGTTTTTGTTCAATTCCTGAAATCACGGCGAACAATTTTGTAGAACATCACTTTTTAAGAAATTTCTGTGTTGAAGAAAATCGATAAAAAAAAGTTGAATTTGTAATGTTTGATAAATCGTTTCAATAAACAAATTTTTATTGAATCAGGAAAATTTCTAATATAAATTAAAAGCTCACTTAATTTTTCATAAGTGATGTTCTAAAAAGTTGTTCGCCGTGATTTCAGGAATTGAACAAAAACAAATTCCAGTCCAAACGGACTTGAATTGACCGAAATATTGTCTTAAAACGAAAAAATGCGGGTATAAACCTTTTGAGGCTTGAAGAAAATTTTTTCTTCCTCGTAGAATTGGCGTTATTATTCATTTTTGATGAACTTTCAGGCCCAACTGGGCTTTTTGAGAAAAGACCGTAACACATAGTGAGTGTTCCATGTAAGTTTTTTATTCGAAATGGCAAAAGATTTTTCATTTAATTTAAAGCAGCAAATTGAAAAAAGATTTGTGAAAAAATCTTACTTCCTTAAAAAATGGTTTCACTTTAAACTATGGGATCAGACTTTCTGTACACCCTGAACATGTGCTCATACCTTGCTGAATCAATTTTCTTTATATCGGGTACATTTGTAATTATATCAAGCGGCATTATTTTACATCAATCATGGAAATTGCTTTAAGGAAAATAATTTTTAGTCCACAAATCAAGCTTCCAAAAACAGCACTCATCACATCGAATGTTTACTTAATAAATGATAACCGACGAAATTGGACTATTATAAACATTTTCTTTCGCTTAATTTTGTTATACTGCTTAAAATTGTTATAAGATTGCGATATATTTCATTTTTTAAAAACGGTGAAGGAACATAATTTTCCTTTCATAAATGATTTTGTGATATTTTGGCCTATTTAAATCGTGTTGTAAATAAAGATTTGGTATTATCTGTTCATTGCAAATCAATAGTCTTTAAAACACGAGTGCACAAATTTTTGGCTAGACTTGACTATACAGAAAAACACATGGAAAAAATGCTTTCTAAACGATCTGAAAACACGAGTAACTTTTGTTTTGGGGTCCCATCAGATTCGTTCATTGGTTGGAGATTGACCCAGTACCAAGTTGAAGACCAGGCATTTTTTGGTCTTACATGTAACCCAAACTTCAAAAAATCTATCTTTTCAAGGATAAATCGTTTTGACTTGAAATTTATTTTTTAGGGCTACGCACGCGCCACATTTCTATACACTTTCCGTAGTCGGAGGACTTCAGGAAAGTTTTCTGGTTAGGTTTGAAGGGGTATGCCTATACATTTTTATGCCTGTGGCCCACACAGCCCTAAAAAATAAAAATAAATTTCAAGTCAAAACGATTTAACTTTGAAAAGATAGCATTTTTTGAAGTTTGGGTTACCTGTAAGACCAAAAGATGATCTTCAACTTGGTACTGGGTCAATCTTCAACCAATGAACGAATCTGATGGGACCCCCAAAACAAAAGTTACTCAACACTTTACGAGCTATAAGTTATGCAAACAAAAATTAAAAATTTGATCAAAAAAAGTTTGTCGGTCTCCCTTTGTCCCAAAGCTCGATTCTTTCAGAGCCGGTGCTTTAACCAAAAATTTTTACCCACAAATTCATTAGTTTGGCTAATTTTTAGCCATTTATCATTTGCTTTTTTCTGAATCCTAATTGCTATTTTTCAAAAATTTTAGATCGCAATCCTGGTTCCATGTTTTATACGTTTAAATCATATTTTTTTGGTCGTTTCGAACACATTTAAATTGATTCCATATGTTTTTGAGTTTTTCTGGAAAGTCAAGTCCAAATTTTTTATAATATTTAAAATGTGAGAGCGGGAGAATTTTTTTAGTGAATCATATCACACAAGAAAAGCAATCAAACTTGACACTGATAGCTTGTTCTGTTGAAAAAGGCGACCTCGACGGCGAAAACGACATGGCGGCAGAATGAATGACTCAAATCGATCTATCTATACGGGGTCTTTTTGTTGTGTCTTGTCTTAGACACGCCCAATAAATAATCCTTCTAAAAATCTATTCTAGCGGCTAAAAAACTATGTAAATATTGGAGGATCTTATATTATTCACGTGGATGTCAGTCGACGATGAATTTTGACATTTTTTGGTTTAGGAAAATAATTTTCAAAATGTATTCATTTTGTTTATACTCATTTAAAAAATCTACCCTCTCCTAGTAACTGGAAAAATGAAAAAATTTTTCTTAAGGCTGGGCGCAAGTTGTCGTCGTACCGTTGTACCTTACTGTCGTACGACAAAAAGTACAACTTGTGGTCTCGAGTCGTACTTTTTTCGTGCATTTTGAATGAAAAAGTACGACAACATGCGGCTTCATGCGTCAGTACGACAACTTGTGTCCAGCCTAATGGTCACCCCTTATGTTTACCCAAAATTTTTGATAATTTTTAAGAATCCTTAAAGAAAAATTGGGGGACCATTTTAAAGACCAGTCCAGTGGGAAAACAGTTGTCATTTTTGTTGATATTCGGAAAGTTCGTGAAAAATTGAGCATTTTTGGTTTTTACGGCATGTTCTGAATCGTTGTAGTTTTCAAGATAATTGCGTTTGAAATTGTTCATGTTTTCGTTGTAATACAAACTTTTTGAATTTTTTTGCGGAAAAATCAATTTTTTAAAATTTCATAAAATGAACATTGTAGCTATAATTTTTTATAGCTAAACGAGACGAACAACATGACACCAAAATTATCCAATTTGAACATTGTTTTGGGTTATTGAAACGAAAACATGAATCAGAATTTTCGTTTCAATAACCCAAAACAATTTCTAAATTGGATAATTTTGGTGTCATTATGGTTGTCTCATTTAACTATAAAAACTGTTACAATGTTCATTCAAAAAATCGATTAAAAATTTTAAAAAAGTTTGTATATTACAACGAAAACATGTACACAAATTCAAAATTTTAAACGCAATTATCTCGAAAACTACAACGATTCACAGCATGCCGTAAAAACAAAAATTGCTCCATTTTTCATTAACTTTTTCCTAATATCAACAAAAAATGGCAACTTTTTTCCCCACTGGACCTGGTCCTTTAATATTCTCCCATTGCAATTTTTCACCAAAATTGTCAATTTTTTCAACAAAAATTTCTAATAGTTATAATTTTTTCACCACGGAAATTCATTTTCTGAGCACTTTCAGCTTAAAAACAAGCATTTCTCCAAAAAATTTTCGCCTATGGTGCTAGTTTTTTAATTTTAACTAAAGGATTTCATCAGAATTTCAAATTTTCAATTAAAAAAGCCACACTTTTGAAATTTTGTTCACAAAAAATTTCAATTTTCTGAGCATTTTCAGCTTAAGAATACGCATTTCTCAACAAAAAAAATTTCGCATGCGGCGCTGGATTGTTTGTCTTTACTCAATTATTGCAACAAATTTTTCGTCGAAAATTTCTGAGCATTTTGAGTTGTCAAAAATCGAATTTTGGTCTCGATTTTTATGGCCAAAATTCGGTTTTTTTTTGGCAAAAATTTAATTCCCCCTCCCTTATGTTTTCCCCAAAATTTCGAAAACCAAGCAAATTGTTGAAAATTTTTATGTCTCTCCCCGTCGAGAAATCCTGCCTACGGCACTGATGAGTCAAAGTGATATGAAATGACAAATAAAATGTTTTTATTTGTCATTTCGTATACACTTTGACTCATCTTGCTATCGGTCGTACAGGTTGAAGTTTAATAAATCTTTAACCATTTCTTTTACCTAATATAACCTTTTATGCAAACAGTAAAAAAGTACTCGCTAGATGCGATGACGTCAAATCTTCGCTGCTAGGCTGTGAATTGTTGCTATGGGCTATGGCTGGAAAAGAATGTGTTCAATTTTTTGACTAAATTCCATTTTATGAAAACAAGAGCACTTGTATGCATGCAATTTCATTAAAAGGGTTGATGAGTTCTTATTTTTAATTTAAAAAAATGTTTAACCAATCAATAGATTTTTGTTTTTTAAGGCGGCTTTCCCATTCTAATTTCAGTAGATTTTTGATAAACAAGTGGACTCAAAATTGTCAATTGAATTATTTGCACGCATTGGTTCGTCATCGAATTTTTTTCGATGACGAATCATTCTCCAGAATATTTTTTTTTCCGAACACCCAAATAACTTGTTGAAATTTACATGCTTATGCTTCTTTTTATAGTTATTGTTCGTGTGCTGCAAAATCGTGTACAAAATGAGTAAGCTTTCCATTTTTAAGTCCATCCTCCCACAAATCACTCCATCAACATAATTCACTTCATGTTTTTGTTTACAAATTGCCTGTCTCATTGCATGCTTAATGTTCAACAATTTCGCTTGAGTAGATAAAAAAATGATGTGATTTCTTTCTATAAAAATACAGGGTGAGCCAAAAAACCGTACTTTTGCGTTTTTTGGTGAAAAATTTTTTTTCAAAAATCACCTATACGGGGTATTTTCATACGAGAAATCGATTGCACGTATCGAAAAACCTTGAAAACGCTTCCCAGACCGTGAAATATCAAATTGTATTTTCAAGTATTATAGAAGATTATTGAAATTATTATAGAAGATTTTTACAAAACAAGTCTGAGGTGATTTTTAAGGTGTTTCGATGCGCGCAATCGATTTCTCGCATGAAAATATCCCTTATAGGGCACTATGAACGAATTTCATTTCACGGAAACTAGATTCGCGAATCTAATTTCCGTGAAGTGAAATTCGTTCCTCGTGCCCCTTATAGGTAATTTTTGAAAAATTTTCGTCAAAAAACGCAACAGTGGCGATAGTACATTTCCCAAGTAAAAATTTGAAAATGTTTCTTGTGATTTTTACTTGAGATTTGTCCTTTCATTTTTTACTTTGGGAAATGTACCATTGCCGCAAAAGTACGGTTTTTTGGCTCACTCTGTATTCAAACGTTTCGCTTGAGTAGGTGAAAAATGATGTGATTTCCTTTCTATAAAAATGCTAAAAATTTTAGGTATGTGAATCATACGCAGGGGGCGAAAAGAGCAAAAAACACGCATCACTACTTATCAGGGGTCGCTTGTTGTACTTGATTAGTGACAAGAGCAAAAACGAATGAAAAAGTTGATAAGTGGGCACTTGATAGTGACAAGTTCACTAAAAAACTGACAAGTTTGTCACTTGTCACAAAAGTGATTAAGCTAAAGAGCTTAATCACGTGCCCTGTAGCTTTTTCATTCATTTTTGCTCACTTTGTCACTAATCACTTGACCATTTATCACTAAACAAGTACAACAATCAACCCCACTTCTAACTTTTGCCTTACTTATCAGTTCTAACTGACCATTTTCATCCTAACCCCAAATATGTTTCGCGTTTCTCATAATTTCAATTTTACAAATAAAGTCGGCTTCATACAAAAGTTTTTTTCTGGAATAATACTTATGTTTTTTTATCTTTTCATTTGTATTCTTTGTCCTTGATGTTCTTCATTTTGACGCTTTCCATTTATAGAACGAGGAGAAAAGGTATAAAATCGTTATATCTTTATGACCTCCCGGTCGTACAAGAAGCGACCATGATTTTACGTCACGAGATTATTCGAAAGCATCTCACTACATTTTTGTATCGGCAATCTCGGTTGACATTTTTAGATGTGTTTTGTCTGGCTAACAGGAAACTATGGAATTTTAATGCTTCTTTGTTATTTTTTTCTTCATTATGCAAAAAATGCATGATTTTAGGAGAGGTCCTGGCAAAGGAAGTACGAAGTCCTAACATGTGATAAAAAAAAGTCTTGTCCATGTATGCAAAAAGTCCTGGCATAGAATGCAATAAGTCCTGACATAGGAAAAATTTTAGTTTTAATGGATTTACAATAATCTTCACGAAGTTGCAGATTGTTTTTATTGGGAACTTGTCAGGACTTTTTGCATACATGAACAAGACTTTTTGCATCCCATGTCAGGACTTCGTACATCCTTTGCCAGGACTTATTGCTTATTGCGCTAAACGTTTAGGCTGTGCGCTAAATATCTCGACTTACCGCTAATTCGAGACGCTAAACGTCCATGTAATAATTTTTCCTTTCTAGATATTTAATTTGCCGTGTGATCTTTTTATTATATGAACAACTAATCTCATTCCACGCTTCAACTTTTCTCACGATATTTTTGCAATGATGAATGGTAAATTTTTCATTTTTTAATTAAAGGAAACACCCACAGAACATAGATCTTAACGCCTACTCTATTCACATGATGTGGCCGAAAAATTAAAATAATTTTTTTAAATAAAGAGTTCCCAGGGGGCGAAAAAATAGGTGATAGCACCCAAAATTCACCCACACTATCACCCATCACCCACTATTACCTTAATACAAAAGTACAGATTTAAAAGCTCTTTAATAAAAGTCTAGATTCATTTGACTCTTCGTTGCACTATGAAACATCTGATCATGGAAAAGGAATTCATCTGCTACAAATCCATGAATTTGAAAAAATTAGTACTCCGATCACGATTGCAACCTGGTTTTTGGTTATCATTATTGCCAAAATCTGTAAGTTTCCAGGGGCCTATCCAATAACGTGAAAAATGAATATTTCTCACGTTTTTGGATAGGCCCCTACTCTTTAAAATTTTTTGTTAACAACTTTTTTAGTGTTTCATCGATTTTCGAAAGTTAGCTCTATTTTACCAGATTCGGCTATGTTACTTGTGCTTGGTGGAATTTTTGGTGCCGTTGTACATTTTATTTATCCAAGCGAAGTAAGTTGGTGCTAATTTTCACTAGTTTTTAGGGCCAAATTTAAGTAAAATATTTAATTTTTCGATTTTTGACAAATTTTTCAACTTTTTGAGCAAGTTTTTAGGGTCAAATTTAAGTAAATTACTTAAAAAATTGGGCATAGGTAAACAAGAAGGGGAAGTGTTTTCATGCTTCAAGAATGCGAAATTTGGATTTCTCGCATAAAAATACCCATAGATTATCATTTCCATCGAAATTGATACAAAAAATCGACTTCATAGAAAAATTTCCCGTAATCCTAAATAGTACCAAGACTTGTTTTTCTTTATGCTATTTTTTAGTTTGAATTTTAGGAATTTTATTTAAAACCAGAATGGTTCTTTTTATACTTATTGCCACCGATTGCACTCGAAGCGGGCTTTTTCCTTCCCAATAAAGATTTCTTTCACAACCTTGGTACCATTTCCACTTATGCTGTGTTTGGTACAATATGGAATATTGCTTCAATAGGTAAGCCGTTGCTATGAAATTTATTTAAATGTCAATTTTTTAGGGTTTACACTCTTTCTTTTCCGCGGCTATTTTCATGAATGTCCATTACCACCAATCACCACCACTGCCTTACCACTTAATGGATCATCATCAACTGCCTTGCCATTTAATGGATCATCATCAACTGCCTTGCCACTTCATGGATCACCACCAACTGCCTTGCAACTTCTTTTGTTTGCCACGTTGATTTCGGCTGTGGATCCAGTCGCTGTGATATGTGTTTTCGAAGAAATCCATGTTAATCAGCTGTTGTATATTTGTGTTTTTGGAGAATCCTTATTAAATGACGCTGTGACAATTGTAAGTAGTTTGGAGAAAATTTATAATAAGATAATCAAAGAGATTTGCATTGGAATATTTTTCATGGATCACTAACTGCCTTACAATATTTAAACAAACATTTTTCAGTTTGGGTCAAAACTCGAATTTTTGACCTCAACATGGGTTTTCCGGGGTGAAAGTGATGCACTACACAAAGTTGTTTCCCATAAAATTTCACGGTGGAATGACCCCCCGTGGCTGAGTTTTGACGTTTTAGAATAAAAGTTATGGCCATTTTTGTGCAAATTTCATGAAACGCAGGGGTTTTACCGAAAACTCTATTTTTAGCTCCTTGAACAGGGTTCGGAATGAAAAAATGAAAATCAGAAAAATGTTAAAAAATCAGATTTTCACTAGATTATGCTACCCAAAAGCAGAACATTTCCGATAAATCAGACCCATTCCGAGCCTTGTCCTTGAATGAATTTTGCCCGAAAATAATTTATTTGCCGTTACTGTTTATGTTATTTGAAAAAATATTCAGATTTTGTTAAATTGAAGCTTACATATTTGCATATTTAGGTTCTTTACCATACTTTCAATGCTATGACTGCAATCGGTGCCGAAAATATGCTGCCCGTTGATTATGTAACAGCTACTTCCTCATTTTTTGTCGTCTCTTTTGGTGGGATTTTCGTCGGCGCCATTTGGGCAATCATTACAGGTTTAACCACCAGGTTTGCTCAAAACCCTCTTAAATGATTTTTAAAAGTTCAACATTGTAGACTCGGAGTCCAAGTCAACGTGGTCCAGCCTTTGATATGCTTTATTTTTCCTTATATGGCATATCTAATCGCCGAAAGATATTCGCTTTCCAGTATTTTGGCGATTGTTGTTTGCGGGTTGATGATGAAGCAATATATCGTTGCGAATATCTCGAAGAAATCGTTGGTCACTGTCAAGTATTTTATGAAGACAGCTTCTTCGAGGTAGGCAATTTTTTATGCTATTTTGAAGAAGAAAAGAAATATTAAGTTGCGAGGCGTTGATTTTTGTCTATCTTGGAATGTCTTCTATCTCAAAGAATCATGATGTTGACTATTTGTTTATAGTAATAACTTTAGTCTCATGTTTAGTTTATCGTTTTATAGGTAAGCTTATTTACATTTACCTTAAAGGGCTAGACCACGTTACCGAGAAACGCATATTTAACTATGCCAAACAGTACATAACCCCTCATTTAATAATCGAAGAACACGAAAATGACAATGAAAAAATTTGAAAACTTCATCTTCATACCGAAAAATTCAATTGAAAATGATCATTTTTAGCCATTTTACCGGTATTTTCGCGCATTTTATGGCTAAAAATCACTCAAAAATAATTTTTTTTATCGGAAAAATTGCATAATTTACCGTTTTCGACCATGCTCTACAACATACAATTATTTGAAAAAAAATTTGAAAATTTTTTTGAAAATCGATTTTTTGACCACCATTTTTGTCCCCCCAAAAAATCGATTTTCAAAAAATTTGTTTAAAAATGATTGTATGTTGTAGAGCATGGTCGAAAACGGTAAATTATGCAATCTTTCCGATAAAAAAATTATTTTTGAGTGATTTTTAGCCATAAAATGCGCGAAAATAGCCTTTAAAGAGGGTGCATTTTGCGACCATTTGGGAGAAAATTTTGTTGTTGTAAAAATGACCCTATTGGAGGTAATTTGATGCGAGAAATCGATTGCACGCACTCTCGAAGCGTAAAAACGCTATGTTGATCAAGTTTTCGTGAAAATTTGCCTATTTTTTCGCCTTTTTGCGACGAAAAAAGCGAAAAAGTTGGCAATTTTTCACGAAAACTTGATCAAGATGGTGTTTTTACGCTTCGAGAATGCGCGCAATTGCAGGGATGCGAATTTTTTTTGTAGTTCTCCAATTGCGTCTTCTTGATTGTTGTTGTTAAAGGGGAGGGCCGACTGAAGCGAGTCATTGCAAAAAATGTTCCGACAAACGTAAAAAATGTTCGAAACGATGAATAAAATACTGTTTTCGAGGAAAAATCGAAAAAAAATTTTTGGGTGTATTTTGACCATTTTTAGGTGTTTTTAGAGATTGAAACTTGGTGTAAAAATGGCCAAAAAATTTTTTTAGTTTCCCCCTTGCCCATGTATGCTCCCGCTACTTCTAAGAAGTTCGAATTTTAACAGTTCACTTTTTAGGAGTAGTCTTTTTAACATACCTGTTGAATTTTAAACGTCAAGAAAAAATCGGCTTTGTAGACCAGTTTATTATGGGATATGGAGGGATTCGAGGCGCTGTTTGTTATGGTTTGGTAATGTCACTGGATATTACTGTTGTTCCCTGCAAAAATATGTTTGCTACTACAACGATTATTGTTATTTTGTTTACAGTCTTTTTACAGGTAGTTTGATGATAGTTGAAGTTTTGAATAAAGCAATCTTAGGGTGGTACAATCAAATGGCTGGTCAAATATTTGAAGGTGAAGCAGAGTGAAAATCGAAAGAAGGCGCTTTTCGAAATGATAACTGAAAATGTATATTTTGTACTAACACATTTTTATATTGAATAATTTTTGGGCTATTCAAGTCTGGGGCCCCAATGATGCGAAGAAATTTGAAAATTTTTTCCAGAAAATGACCCCAGCGTGATTTTTAATTCAGGAATGCTAAGAACATTTGTTTCAAAACCAGCAAATCTGGCTTCAAAAATCAGATTTTAGGAGCAAAATGCTAATTTTCCATTCTATTTCTTATAAATTTGACAAAACTGATTTTGAACTACTATTAAACTTTGCTCGAAACAGTGTCAGCGAAGTATTTTTACGCTTCCGGAGTGCATTTTTTGGATTCCTCGTTAAAAATTATGCTAAAGGGGTCATTTTCCGAAAAAAATTCAAAATTTTTTTACGCCATTGGAGCCCCCAGACTTTTGAATATCCCCATAATTTTTAGGTTAATAATCATTTAATGGGAGGAATTGAAAGTATTGCAGGTCTTCATGGTCATTATTGGGTAGGCTATTTTTGCAGCTACTCAACGAATAATATAACCTGCTATTTTTTAGTTCCGCCTAACACTTGAACGCTTGAATCGGAAATACATCCAACCATACTTGATGGTGAAACAAGTTGACAAAGGAATGAAGCTGGTCGAGCACAACGAAGAAATCCAAGTGAAAGAGGCTGTTAGCTATTTGAGGAAGTATGGAAGTTTCGCGGGAATGCCCACGGTGCAAAGCAAGTCTTGTTTAGTGCAATCACAATCTGTGGCGAATGGATTGTAAGCTTAAGTTTTTTTTTGTACAACAATTTTTTTTCAATTTTAGCCAATTTGGGCCTTCGTCGAATGGATTGCTTACTCCACCTAAAATTATTATACCAAGGAATATTTCTATGAGGACTTTTGTGCAAGAAAAACTTGATCGACTAAATTCGGTTAGTTTTGGGCATGGGCGTAACCAGAAAATTTTTTTGAAAGTGCTTGTTTTTAAGCTGAAAATGCTTAGAAATTTACAATTTTTGGTGAACAAATGGCCTATTTTAGTGAAAAAAATTGAAAATTTTGAAAAATTATAATGGGGGACCATTAATCGATTCGTATTTAGCCAATAAGACTACTGTAGTTAATTTTTTTTTCAATTTGAATAACTTTTTTTGCTCTTTTTAGCCACCTGCGATGTATAGCCGACACTTTCTGGACACCGACCTACAAACAAGGCCGAATCCATTGATACCCCAATTGAACCTATTACATTGTAATGATGACAGGGACGAAAACGACTTTATTGAAAGTGATGCAGGCTATAAGACATTTCCGTACAGTAAATCCAGCCAGAAAGATATGGTTATTTCCACATTTCGAAAGTCTAGCAAGCCTAACTTAATGCCGCCAACGAATGGTCAAGCGCCTGGCCATACAGCCATTAATATTGATTCTATGGATTTGTGTATACCGAAAAAGAATGATGGTAAGGTTAATTTATCATGGAGAACATACACTTTTACAATATACATTTTGCAAATTTCACGTAAAAACACGTTTAAAAATTCAAAGACTCGATCAAAACTCCACCGAATTTGATGACTGATCACGGAAACGATTGCCACAGAGCTGCATTTTCTGTTTTATGGCGAGATTCCAAAAATCGTGGTGCGAATGGCCTAATGGTTAGGACACTATTCGTTCATCTTGAATATTCAGTTTCTGGAGGTCTCATAAGGCTAAGTTTGTCAAAAAGTGATCAAAAATTTTGTCAAAAATGTACCTTTGCCTGATTTTCAGTAAAATCGTGTTTATTGAAACGATTGATCATGATCTTGGTAAATAAGGATTCCTGGAACGACCAAATTTCATATGCACAAGTTCTATTGTCGAACCCGCGCATTCAATATGAATGGACAGCAGCGTCCTAGCCACTAGGCCATGCATTCACGCTACGGTTTTTGGGATCTCGCCATGAAACAGACTATAAACTTTTTAGGCATCCGACAAAGACCTCGTTTTATGATTACAAGTGATTCCACAGAATTATCCGGAAGTCAATTTAGTCCTGAAGAAGGCAATTCACTTGATAGCAGTCCCATTCATATTGGTACGCTTTTATCCTCCCTTTTCAATTATAACCGCATTTGTAGGCCGTTTTGAAATTAAGACTGATGAAGGTTCCAAACATCCTGTGAGCTATCATCGCTCACACCGTGCCGGAACTACTACAACCGAAGAAACTGTATCCCTAATGCCAATTCAAGAACAAGACGAAAGAGAACGTGGCGACACCATTACTTCGATATCTCAAGTGTAAAAGAAAAATTGCCAATATAATACAGAGTGAGCCAAAAAAAAAATCGTGATTTTGCGTTTTTTGAAAAAATTTTAAAAATCACCTATGGAGTATTTTCATGTGATTGCACACATCGAAACCCCTTGAAAACGCTTAGAGTTGATTTTTGAAAATAATTTTCACCAATAAATGCAAAAAGTACGGTTTTTTTGGCCCCTGTAGTCATCTGGAAATTTGATCTAGTTTGAAAGTGTTTTCTGTTATCTTCCTAAGGGTAGAGTTGTGTATTTGACTTCAATTGACACCATTTGACATTATTTGACGTCAAATAATATTTACAGTGTTAAAAATCAATCCGACTGGTACAAATGATTTTGGATTCTTGAATTCACGTCGAACAATTTTGTAATACATCACTTTTTATGCATATTGAAGAAAATCGATCAAAAATATAAAAAGTTTGTAATGTTTGATAAATCTCTTGAACGCGGAGATTGATGGGAATCGCATAGTGTGAGAAAACAGTAAGATAACCAGGTATAGGTAGACCAAGATATCACTAGCGATGAATACGGAATAACTTTATTCGCGACGTTTCGTCGTATAACGACTTCTTCAGGCTTATATCGGTTCTTTAAGAACCGATGTAAGCCTGAAGTTTGATAAATCGTTTCAATAAACCAATTCTACTACATTAAACGTGTAATTGTGTGTGCTTTGTCCATACGACCTCGGGAACGTTTGATCACCTCTTCTCCCCTCCGAGCGCTTTAACGCTCGACCTCTTGGTACTTTCATTGAATCAAGAAAATTTCTACTATAAACCAAAAGCTCAATTAATGAAACAATAAATTTGGTATGGTTTTTCTTCAACGCACAAAGGTTTTCATAAAAAGTGATGCCCTACAAAGTTATTCGTCATGATTTGAAGAATAAAATGAGCTATCACTTGTACCAATCGGATGTATTTGTAACATAGTAAATATTATTTGACGTCAAATATTGCCAATTGACACGCATTTGACATTAAATGTGTCAATTGATCAACACAACTCTACCTAAGAGGAAACTGGAATGTTATTTTTACAGTTTATTCAGAAGTTTTTATTAAATTCTAGGGTCCTTTCATAGGATAGCGCAAATGAACTTATCCACAGTGTTTTCCATTTAGAATTGGGGTTTATTTGCGCCACCTTGTATATGAGCTTAATTTGTCATATCTTATTTCTTCCGGGATATAATAAGTGCAATTTTGCTATTAATTTTTTTGTATAGTCTATTTCATGAGAAGATTCATAAAAAGTTGACTGTAGTTCAGGAGCAATTGGCGCAAAAGCCATCACGAATGGGTAAATTTCGGTCTACTAAAGATTAGCGAGCCCACTTAACGTGATTTTTTTCAAAAAATTTTTTAGCTTTTTCTTTGAATTGACCTCTCTAGAGGTAACTTTATGTAGGAAATCTATTTCGCGCATTGACAAAATATGAAAACGAATTTTTTTCGGAAAATGAGCCGAGAAATACTCATTTTTATATTTTTTTAATGGAAAAATGTCTAATTTTGACTTTCTGAAAAAATTTTTCGGAGGTCAAAAACCCCCAAAAATAATTTTGTTGGGGTTAAAACTTACAACCCCTAATTTTGACGCATTTTTTTCAATTTTTTGACCCCCGAAAATTTTTTAAAGAATTTTTCGATGCGCGCAATCGATTCCTCGCACAAAATTACCCCTAAAAATGATTTGGTTGGGGTTAAAACTTATAACTCCTAATTTTTGCGCATTTTTTGACCCTCGAAAAATTTTTTCAGAATTTTTCGATGCGCGCAATCGATTTCTCGTGCCCTAAACCCCTCGAGTACCAAAAATCAGCCTATTTGGAGAAAAAATTTTTTTCGAGATCTGGCCCTAAAGTGGTCCTCCCTTTAAGAAAAATGCACTTTTTAATGAATTTTGCAGAAAATTTTATTTTTTAAGAAAAATGATGTTTTTTATAAGACTTCCCTCCCCCAAACACAACCCCACTTTTCGTCGCTGATTGAAACCTCCCCGTTTATATGATTGAATTGCGCCACTTGCTCCTCCTTCATCTTCAACTTTTTATGATCTTCTCGTGAAACAGAGTTACATTTATTCAAATTTATTTACCCATTTTATGCTCTCTAAGTATATAAGCAAGTATCATTCCGATCTTTACTGTCTCACTTTACCCTTTACTTACGGTCATTTTTAAAAATCGTGCCTTTACTCTTTTCTTAGATTTCTCATTTTACTAGCATAATTTTTGTTCCTGTATATATCTGATTTTAATGCTATTATTATGGATAGTAACATGTGTTAAATAAAATGGCATTTTTTTAGATTTGTGATGATCAAATGACATTTATGAAGTCATTTGACATAAACGTCAAATTACGTCATAATCTTTTAACATTGTTAAAAATAAATCAGATTGGATCGAGCGATCTCATTGCACGTGCGTTTCAAACAAGAAAAAGTCTGATTCTTATGTCGAAATGCGCTGATTTTTTATACTCGAGGGTTTCGGGTACGAGGAACACGATACTGATGTTAATTTTTAGCGAAAAATTTTGTAAAAACTAGGGGTACTCTTTAAAAAAATTTTAAATTAAAAAATCGTGCCGCAATTGTTTCTTAACCATTTTAGAGTGAATAATGCGTTTTTTCAACTTCAAAAATTTAATTAACGGATTAAAAAATTTTCTTGCGTACGTTTTTAGATTTAATCATGCATTACAAATTGCTAGAAGAATTTTGAAAAAATCTCTAAAAAACAAGGGTGCGGCAAAATAAACCGGTCACCTGAGAATGTTCATTTTATCTATTATTTTGTTCATTCTTACATGCGATTCCATCATTACATGAAAATGCTGGAAGAACATCTCCTTTCTTGGGCAAGCGATCTTTTCGGAGAATTGTGCTTCCAGCTCCAGCGCATAAGGTAAACGAAACTCAAGTCTGAACATTGCCCTGATTTCATCACAAGAGAAGAATATCTACCAAATTCACTCGATATGAACCTTCTTGATTATGCCAATGGAGTATTCTGGAAGAAAAGGCATGCGCAAACCACACAAGGATGTTGAAAGTTTGAAGCGCGTTGATCAAAGCCTGGGATAAAATCACTGTGGAAATGTTGGAAAAAATTGTTGACAATTTTCCCAGGCGGTGGAAACCCTGTAGAAGCTAAGGGCAGTCATTTAGAATGAAATGAAAATTAGCAATCGCACTGACCGTGAAATTTACAGTATTGTGCCACATTTTCTAATTAAAATGTTTTGCCTGGTTGCCTTGATATGTTGTATGAATTATCAACTTTTTTGAGAATATTCATGAGAAAGCTTCAAGAAGTTTTGCATAATATAATCTCGTTAAATTTTAACTCCTAAGTTTTTCTCACCTAAATTTTATCGAGTCCCAGTCCTTCAGCGTCAACCAAAATGAAATATTTACATTTGTGCATATTTCTGTTAATTTTGAGCACCATCGTGTCAGTTTATCCAAATGAAGAACTTCAATCGTTTCGTTTACTCGATAACACGAATTTTACCCTGGAAAATGGAATCCCCAAATATTACAAAACTTATTGCTACGATCATAGCAATTGCACGAACATAATCACTTTTTACCCCAACAGCAATCCAAATTCTTCAGCCATCATCGAAGTAGGAACGTAAGTCAAGATTTGTGTTTGAAAACATGAAACTCTGAGAAAAAATTGTTCTAAAAATGGACAAAGAAAATATCATAATGGATTTAGTCGATGTCTCCTATTCTTGTTTTCGAAGAATGCTCTTCTTCATCTTTTCCCATAACAAAT
>JAQGBS010000888.1:0-18334 GCA_034698545.1 Acrobeloides obliquus | reverse complement strand
AAGCACAACTAGACTCTACCATATTGGAAAAATCGAATCTTACCAAAGAATTGGATGAGATTAAAGCTAATAAGAATAAGATTGAACAAAGGTTGCAACAAATACTAGACAATACTAACAAGGTATATACTCAAAATTCGGAAAAAATCGGCAAAAAATTTTTTACGTGGCGTTCTCTACTTTTATGTTATGATATTTTTAAAGAAAAGTATCATAACGCAAAAGATACTGTTTTTAGTATCTTTCGCGTTATGATACTTTTCTTTAGAAATATCATAACGCAAAAGATACCATTTTTAGTATCTTTCGAGTTATGATATCTTTCAATTATAATTTTTAGATTAGTAATGTTTTTATTTTTTAGATTTCCCATATAGAATTCGAAAAAAATTCACTGATACAAAAATCTAAAGAAGAAATGTAAGTCAAAAATTTAAAATATATATATAATTTTTATGGACAAAATTCGATTTTTAAACCCATTTTGGCACGATGACGAAATTTACTTTACAAAAAAATTCAAACTCCGAATCTAATTGACAAATTCTGCTGTTACTCTGCAATAATTGTTATTGAAACGAAATAATTTTATGTACTGTAAAGTAAATTCCGTCCTAGTGCACCCATTTTAAAATCAAAAAATTTTCTCACCATTCTTGTTGTCCACCACAAAAATTTTTCTACAATTTTAGAGACCAGCTAAGACAACGTGAACAACCAGCTCAAAATGACATCGTCACATTGAATGAAAAATTGGTGCGCTTACAAAATGTACCTCCACCAAGTACTGACATTGCTGATTATCTTCAACAAGTATATAATTTTTGAATTTAAAAAAAGCGCATTTTTAGATCGACTTCTTGAATTCAATAATTGCTCAAAAACAAAGAGACATCTCTCATTTAAAAGCTCAAAATGATTTGTTATTATTAGGACCAGAGTCAGAATATGATGGACCGACTAAAAAGTGATTTTTTAAAAATTTTTTGATCCTCTCTCTGTCTCGTATCTCCGTATTCAATTTTTATCAAAGTTTATTTTTGTACAGTGAAACCTCGTTAATTGGACCCCCTAGAGGGGATCCGTTAATTGGACCCCCTAGAGGGGATCCAATTAGAGGGGATTCCGATTATCCGGGGGTCCAATTATCTGGGAAATTTTGGTGAAAAACATTTAAACTTTACGAATAATTTTGTGAAAAGTTTAAAAAAAGAGTGGGTTCAATTATCCGGGGTCCAATTAACGAGGTTTCACTGTATAGCAAAATTCTACCTTCCTAATTTTTAGGGATAAAAATGATTTCTATCAAAACGTTGCTCGATCTTATTGTGATATCTGCGAAGAATTTGACTTGCATGAAACCGAAGACTGCCCGAAATAATCATCTGATTACAACGAGATGAATGAGTACACCACAACAATGCCTGGATTGAATGGAGGGTCTTCGGTGGTCATCACCCCATCAAAATCGACTGGAAAGAAGGTGAAGCCACCTCCAAGAGCATATTGTGATCATTGTGAAGAATTTGGGCATGACATATACATTCTGACATATCAGAATGTATCATAACGCAAAAGATACTGTTTTTAGTATCTTTCGCGTTATGATACTTTTCTTTAGAAATATCATAACGCAAAAGATACCATTTTTAGTATCTTTCGAGTTATGATATCTTTCAATTGTAATTTTTAGATTAGTAATGTTTTTATTTAAAAAGTTGATTATATATTATCAGCAGGGTAAGTTGTAGAAAGGGATACCCACATTTATTTTACTTTTTTCTTAATGCTATAAACCTTCTATTAGTCTGCTTCATATATTCGAAAATAAAAAATCCCTTCGAATTTTATTGCACATGCCCAGAAACCATTTTTAATAAAAAATAAACTAAATTAAGCCACACTTGAAAAAGACAAATTTCACTTCATTTTGGAGTAATCCACATCCCAGTATGTCACAATGAAGTCAAAAAGGAAAAAACCATTCGGAATGTGTTCCAAACCCAAAAACCCCGAGTACACAAAATTAGCCTATTTAGAGATATTTGTGAAAAATTTTTGTTTGACTCCTCTGTATCTGGGTCAGAAAAAGTGCTTAAGGCCACCCATTAATCCCGGGACCAAGCCTAAAACAAAGTAGGTGTGTTGTAGATAATTATTAGGGCAAACCGAAGAAAACGGTCTGAATAAAGTTTTTGGCTAGAGCCAGCTATTTGAATTTTTGACCCATCCTGGGACCCGGGTTTTTGCTAAAAACTAAGTTTTCGACCACTTTTTCTATTACATGACCCCATACACCCAAAATAAAAGTTGTAACAAGATCATCGAAATTGGATTAAACCATCAAGAGTTATGATCAAAATACTATATAATATTGAAAAATCGGTTTTTGAACCTTTTTACTCATGCTCAGAAAAAAGGTCTTAAGTCCACAAAATATGACCTGGGACCAAGCATAAAATCAAGTAGGGGTGTTGTAGATAACTATTAGAGCAAACTAGAGAAAACGTTCGGAACAAATTTTTTGGCTAGAGCCATTTCTTTGAATTTTTACTCCCTTCGGAGATCCGGATTTTTGCAAAAACCTAATTGGCCACTTTTTTTACACTATGACACCTTACATCATAGATAAAAGTTATAACCCGTGATCTCAGCTTTCCAAAGACACCAAAATCATCGATAATGGATTTAACTTTGAAGAGTTATGCCCAAAATACTAAAGGGTACAAAATCGTAAAATATGACCAACATTGAACTTTCGAGATATTCATAGGGGCCAAAATGGGCATTTTTGAAAGTTGCACACCTCTTCAAATGCTTTAATGTGTTTCTTTCGTGTCCAATTTGCTTATCCCGTTATCAGTTTTCCTAGTACCGCGGGATGTTCGAACTGTCGAGATATCGTCTCTTAAATCGAATAAATTATAAATTTGATTAAAAGGCTTGATTATCGGAAGAAATATCGCTCCGAGAATATGGTTGACTATGATTTTCAACTTCGAAAATTGTCCTACAAGTAGGGTTGCATAAACGCCACCTTTTTTAGCCCAATGCCACCTTTTTTGTACTATTTTTTAACTAATGCCACCTTTTTTGCCAACAAGTTTCGTCAGTTGTAAAGAAAATCCTTTAAAAGCCACCTTTATGGATAAAAATTGCCACCTTTTTAAAAAAGTCACTATGCATCCCTACCTACAAGTCAAAATAAGAATTACTATTTCTGTAAATAAATTTATATTGTAAATAAAAGTAGAATGTTAGATGAGGTGAAAAATCATTAAACATGGTGCAGTGGCAAGAGTTTCACTTTACGCTCAAATGAGCGAAAGTTCGATCCGGTAGGGTGTAAATTTTTTTGCAGGTTCAAAAAGGTGTTAAAAGAAACCATCCCTCGATAAAAAATTTTCTTAGAATTTTTGCCTTTATTTTTTCCCTTGTAACACCATTCACTAACCATACAGTTAAAGGTTCGATCCCGCCTGGACGGGAAATGTTATATATTAAAAATTAGAAGAATTTATTTTAATCCGAAATATCCAAACGAACAGTTTCCACACGAATTTCTTCGGGTACCAATTTTGGCTCTGGAATAGGTATCCTAAAAAGTTTTGGAGCTATTTCGGTTTTTTTTCATTTTACGTGGTCCAAAATCGAAAAATTTTATTTCTCAAAAATGACTCCATATGGGATAATTTTATGCGGGGAATAGATTGCGCGCATTCCCGAATCCTGAAAATGCTTCCCTGACACTGATTCAGGGAAAAATTGTGTTTTTAAAGCGAAAATGGTCATTTTTTGCATTTTCAAAAACCCGAGTTTTTCTCTGTATCAGAGTCGGGGAAGCATTTTCAGGATTCGGAAATGCGCGCAATCAATTCTCCGCATAAAAGAGTCATTTTTGAACAATTGTGAGAAATAAAATTTTTCGATTTTGGACCACGTTAAATGAGCTAGTTAAACCGAAATAGCTCTAAATTTTTTTCTTTTTTTTAATTCACATATTTACGTTTTGTATCGATGTGCAATGGAGACACTTCTTCCTGGTTCTGGACATCGGTGATCGATGTAAATGTACGGATCAGGATCATTCCACCAAAATCCGAAATCGTCACCACATCCTGTTACGGTGTAGTTGCCATCTTCATCGGTATAAGCAGTGCCCATTTCATCGTCTGCTTCCCATGGAAGTGCTAAATATACTGGACGTCCCAAAAAGGGCAAGTTTTGGATTTTTGAACTATTTTTTTAATTTTCACCAAAATAACTCTATAGGGGTTTTTCTATGCGAGGATTGTACGCATTGGAAACACTCCCTGACCCTGATTCAGGAAAGAGATTGTGTATTGAAGCGACGATAGGCTAATACAAAATCAGGGAAGCGTTTTCAAGGTCCGGCAATGCGAGGAACCGATTTCTCGTATAGAAAAACCTCCTGAAGGTTATTTTGGTGAAAATTAAACAATTTGAAAACTTTTGAAAAAAATTGCGCACAAAATGAAAATTTTGCGGGGGCAATGGCGGTGTGTCGCGATGGGGGAAGGGGGTCCGTGGACAAAGGACATAGATAGGAGTCCGATATGGAGGGACCTCTCCCAAAAAATTTTGGACCTAACATCCCTTATGTAGGCAAGGTGTCACCATTAGGGGGGGGGGGAGGGAGAAGGGGCTAACATCTTGGCATTCCTGGGCAGAGAGGTCATAGTTTCCAAAAATTTGGGGGGGGGGGGGTAAATTGACAACTTCAAAAAAATTTTACCCTCCCTCTCCCGAGTTGACAACCAAAAAAGGTAACAAAAATATCAATTTTTTGGTGATTTTGGTAAAAAATTCTTTTTTATTGATAGAATTGAAAAATATGGAGTTGACGATCAACAAAAATAGGTCTCTAAGATTTTTGCGGTGGGGGGCATAAAGTGGCAACTTGAATTTTTTTGCTGTGTGTCCGTTTCTGGTCCCCTGCCAAGGCATTGATCTTGGTAAACATAAAAACCCATTTTTTCTCTCAATTTTTTCCTTACACATACGATCTTTATCCATTAATCGAACTTTAACTCCATAATGCTTGTATAGATCAGTAGGGCAGAAAACTTGTCCGCTAGCTTTATAGCATTGAGTCCTTCCATCCACTACCAAAATTGTTAGAAAAATAAGAAAAATCCATTTTAAAGCTTCCATTTTGCAATTTTAAAAATTGAAAAAGAAAGTCGAAGAGCACAAGTCGATGTTTTCAAGAGTGAAAGTTTGGAAAATTAGCTCCAACTTGGAAGTCCTATTATCTTCGTTATTTTTATGATGTCTAAATCGGACACTTGAGGCTAATATAGAAGTGTCGGAAGAAGATGTTTAAAAATAAAAAAAACAATATTTAAAAAAATTTATAAAAAGATTAGTTAAAAACATTATATAGATTGGGATGTACAAGTTACAAAAAGTGACATTCCTTGTCACCAGTCAGAAATATGCGAATTTTGAGCACGATAATATTTTGTTCATGTGACAAAGGATACACAAATTTGTCATCATTATCACTATGAACAATTTAATTTATACTTGTGCTCAAAATTTACATATTTATACCAGTGACAAAGATTTTCACAACTTGTCCATCCCTACTATAGATTCACTACTCAGATCAAATTACAAAAATGTATTATTTGTT
The DNA here is from genome assembly GCA_034698545.1 of Acrobeloides obliquus. Classification (NCBI taxonomy): domain Eukaryota; kingdom Metazoa; phylum Nematoda; class Chromadorea; order Rhabditida; family Cephalobidae; genus Acrobeloides; species Acrobeloides obliquus. The sequence goes on along the minus strand of JAQGBS010000888.1, from coordinate 12,675 downwards.
TATTTGCTCTTTTTTCTAAAAAATGATCTTTGATTAATAAATTTTCTCAACAAATGATGAATCAAAAAGTAGTAAAAAAATTTTAAGCCATAATTTGATTCTTATGCTAATGAAATCGATTTAAGGTTTTATATCTGGTGTGTTAGATGAAATGTAGCTATTCATAGAAAAAATATGAGTTTTATAAATGCTTTCTTTTTTCTTGATTTTTTATGTGGTTTTGATTTCATGCGATTTTAAAAATATTTGATCTTTATTTTATTAGTTTTAAAATTTTTTATAGTTTTTAGTATTTGATTTTTTCTCCTAGATTTATTTGTGATTCAGATTTAACTGATCAAAAACCATGATATCCTTTATTGGCCATATTTATCTGGTTTGACCCATTTTTATTGTTGCAAAAAATATGTGTGATCAAAGATCCAAGACAAAAAGAGTAAAAAACACTATAATGACAGAGTTTTGCGTCATCTTTTGAAGAAATTCTTTTCAAAAATGGCAAAATGACTTAAAAGAAGTACATAGGCATTAAAAATTTGAATTCCCGCCGGAGCCGGTTTTCGTTTAAAAACACAGACTTTTGGCGGAAGATTCCATTTTTACAAGAAGTTAAAATTTTCATAAAAAGGTAATTTAAACGATTAAATTATGATAAAGTCCGTTTCCGCCGCCAATGATAAAAAAGTCCGGGGCGATGGTCAAATGGTCCAAGGTACGGCCCATCCGATTTGGCAAGTTAAAGGGAGAGTCCAGTTTGCGACCAGTTTTTGGGTCATTTTTAGGGGTAAAATCATGCGAGAAATCGATTGCGCGCAGCGCCGAAGCGTAAAATGCTTCCCTGACCCTGATTCAGGGAGGGGATCGATGTTTTGAAGCGAAAATCAAACATTTTCGGATTTTTATGAGAAAACCGTTGATTCTTAGGTTTTTCTAGGCGGGGAATCAATTGCGTGCATTCCCGAACCTTGAAAACGCTTCCTTGACCCTGATTCAGGGAAGGGATCGGTGTTTTGAAGCGAAAATCAATTTATTTACGTATCAATTTATAAATTCGCAAAAATTTCACTTGTTTTGGGACATCCTGTAAAATCGATCAAAAATGAACAGAGTATTTTTGGCAAATATTTGTTACCTATTATACAAATGTTTCGTATGTATAAAAGTCATTTTCAATTTGAAAATGTACACAGCCTATTTTGGTAGACACATAAGTTTGAAAACCCTCTGTTTTGTTCCTTGTATACTCAAGATTAAATCAAACACCGCTCGCACTTGCATATGATATCCATGTTTGAAAATTAAATTCAGCATCCAACTTCTCGGGTCCATTTTAATCGATTTCATATGAATTGGTTAACATTATCCTTGCGTAATATGCAAATTTCCCGCCTCATCTTCTACACTTCAATCCTGTGATACTGATATTCAAACGTTTCTTTTTGTCTGTGAAAAGTTTTTGTGAAAACGACTGTTTAATCCGATTTGGACGCCAGTTAGTTAGGCAGTCACTTCATGGCTCGGCCAGGGAATGGTACCAAAACAATTCTATCATCTCTTTTAGATTAGTTACGTAAACTTAATACTTGATTTTGGTTTATGTATGAGAGATTCTTTTACTGCTCTTTTTGGATAAGATTTTATGTTTGTCACGTGACTTTTTAACACGGAAATACTCATTCAATTCTCCGGTATATTCTGTTATATTAAGCTATCCTGAGCAAAATTTAAAAAATTTTTTTGAAAAAAAGTTGTTTACCAATGAAAGCTTCATTCGCAAGCAAAATCAAATCGACTCAGGTGGGATTCGAACCCGAGACCCTTAGAGTCGAATCTTGGAGCACTACGTTTGAGTCTAAATTCATTTTTGTCCAAAATTCAATTTTTTTAAACCAAAATTCGATTTTTTGACCAAAAATGAATTTTTTGTTAAAATTCCTTTCCCCAACCCCCCCCCCCCCAGGTTTTAGAAGTTGCAAAACCTAGCTGAGGATGCAGTTTACAACTCTCTAGGTTGTAATCTGGCAACCCTACTCCTGGGTTTTCTTATACGAGAAATCAATTGGGCGCATTACTGGGCCTTGAACAAGCTTCCATGGCTCTGTACTAATCTATTTTCTCTTTAATGCACGCATATCTTTCCTGAATCAGGGTCAGGAAAGCGTTTTCAAGGGCTGACAATGCGCACAATCTATTTCTCGTATAGAATGGATGGATCAACCCACATTAGACCCTGGTGAGATCGAACCCACGTTAGACCCTGGTGAGATCGAATTCACGTTAGGCCCTGGTGAGATCGAACCCATGTTAGACCCTGGTGGGATCGAACCCACATTAGACTTTAGTGGGATCGAACCCATGTTAGATCTTGGTGGGGTCGAACCCACGTTAGACCCTGGTGAGATCGAACTCACGTCAATAACATGAAACTCTGCACCCTAACCATTAGACCATGCGCGTCCAGTTTTTTGGAGTCTCGCTGTGAAGCAGAGTTTATATTTTAGATTTTTTTATTGACCTTCTTGCCTGTATAAAAACGACATTGATATTAACTTAGCTTGTAACATTGCTTCCTTATATTTAATTAAACGTTACTATATACCTCTTCCAATGAATAGTATTTTAAAGAAAGAGCTTTCTAGACTAGATCGATCGTACAGCTATGAAAATACAGTGGTAGATTTTCAACTTTAACCAATATTTATATAGGGTTGCCAAGCCGGGTTTGTTGTATTCTGAATAGAGGTGTGCACGGGCAATGCCGGCCTGGGGCAGTGGCAATGGGTGGCTGGCTTGATTTTTTGGCCAAAATTCGATTTTTAACCAAAATTTGATTTTTTAACCAAAAATTCGAGGGCCTGATAAATTTTTGGAGGCCCGCCTGCAGACCAGACCAGCCCTAGAGACATAAAAAACCGTGGCCTGGCCAGTGGCATAGGCAAGGGTGAGGCAGGAGATAGATGCCTAAATTTTTGTTAAATCCCAAATCATAGGAGTCCCCTTATGTTTTTTGAGAAAAACAGTCTTTTTTGGGAAGTAACACCCCCCCCCCCTTAGCCGACCCTTTTCCCTACGTCAATGGGCCTGCCCTGGTTTCAATTAGGGTCTGGTTCTTAGCACCTCTGGTTTCGTCGGCTATACATTCCAAAAAGAGGGATACCGGTAAACCATTTCCGACCAACAGGCCCAGAGGCTGGAAAGGGCAACCTAAAAATTTTTCATTTTGGAGATGTTTACAGAGTCTCAAATTCTTTTTTCCTAAACTTGTCACGACCTCAATGAACCAAAAAAATGTTCCTTCCAGATTTTATGTAAAGAAAATGGTTTTCAGCAAGTTGGCAGATATCGTCTCGATTCTGGAGACGATGATTTTGACGACAATGATAAAGCCGCACCACCTCAGAGCAATAGAATAGCTGAAGAGAGTAAGAAAAGTGTACGATTTTGCGAATATGATCCCAGAGAAGAAATGCAAGAACTTCGATATTCCAAAACATGGAAAGGAATTTTGGGAAAATGCTGGGCCCGAATACGGGAATTCAAACCAAGTAAAAACCGTGTTGCTACAGTTGACCAACATAGAGATCCACAAGCATCAAAAAGTGTCAAATTTATAACATACTTTGAAATATGCGATTTTTGGGCACAATATAATTTATATTGTGCCCAAAATTCGCATATTTCAAAGTATGTTATCAAATTTGGCACTTTTTGACGCTTGTGTATCACTATCCCCAACTCATAAATTTTATTTTTTTCACCAAAAATTTTTATTTTAATCGATATTCAGATTAAAAAAGTAGTGCTGAAAATCCAGAAAATGTTTAAAAAACTTTTTTGTGAAAAAATGTGATTTTTGGTGAAAAATTTTCTGCTAGGGTTCAAGAACATATCGAAAAATGCTTACGCGATTTCAAATTATGATAGTTTTATCATAATCTGAAATTGCAAAATTTAAGCAATTTCAAATTATGATAGCTCTATCATAATCTGAAATTGCAAAATTTAAGCAATTTCAAATTATGATAATTTTATCATAATCTGAAATCGCTTAGTTTAAGCAATTTCAAGTTATGATAATTCTATCATAATTCAAAATCGCTTAATTTTTGTAATTTCAAATTATGATAGTTCTACCATAATCTGAAATCGCTTAAATTAAGCATTTTTCGATTATGATAAAACTATCATAATTTGAAATAGTATCATCGTTTTTTAACATTGATATTTTTAGACTATTCCCTGTCTGCCATCCGTGGCATGTTCATCGATTGGTTGTATCTAGCAGTATTAGGAATCGGGGTAGCTCTTACTTCTATGCTTATTGATGGGATGATAGAGTATATGCAAACATGTATGTATATAGACCATTGTCCTGTTGGCACATAGGCATTTCCTACCAGTATAAACAAATTTATTGCCCATGGTTCAGGAGAAAATGGGGCTAAATTCATCTAGAACGGGGAGGGTTCGATCCACAGAGGTCAAATTTTCGTTTTCTATCGACATGGAGAAAAACTTCCACATTTTTAGTCCAAATGCTCCTGATGAGCCTAAGTGGTCAAACGGGTAATGTTGTCGGAGATTACGTGTGTACATATTTATCTTGGCTCGGATACACAACAATATTAGTTATTTGCTCAGCGACTTTTGTCCATTATGTTGCTCCACAAGCCATCGGTAAAAATTACAAAAATTTACCTTCAACCCAAAATTCTAGGCTCGGGTGTGCCAGAAATGAAGACAATTTTGCGTGGTGTCATATTGAAAGATTATTTGACCATGAGAACGTTGATAGCAAAACTTGTTGGGTTGACATTTTCGTTGGGAAGTGGTATCCCGATTGGGAAGATGGTATGTATATGCAACCACGAGGGTCAAAAACGGAAAAAAGTTGCGCAAAGACAATTGTTTAAACCGACTTACACCAACCGACTCATCTATCCGCAAAAATTTTTAGGGCCCCTTTGTACATATCGCTTCAATTTGTGGCAACTTATTGAGCCATGTCGCATCAAATTTTGATGGTGCTTTTGCAAACGAATGCCGAAAATCAGAAATGTTGGCCGCAGCTTGTGCCGTAGGTGTTGCGTGTACTTTTAGTGCTCCTGTCGGAGGTTGATCAAAAATCCACAAATTTTCATTTCCCATACAAATTTAGGCGTGCTCTTGTCCATCGAGCTAACAACAATGTATTTTTCTGTAAGAAACTATTGGCGAGGTTTCCTGGCCTCGGCTTGTGGTGCTACAGTTTTTCGATTGCTCAGAGTTTATGTTTTTGAAGCGGAAGGTTGATTTTTTTTAATTTTGAAAAAAAGTTGAAAAAAATTTTAGTGACGTTATTGGCTTTTTATCAAACGCATTTTCCAAAAGATGCGTTTGAGCCGGCTGAGCTGCCAATTTTTGCACTCATGGGGTAATTTTTTTAGACTTTTTAAAAAAATCCATTTTTGAACAAATGAGCCCCACCCAAGCGCGTAGCGCTCGACCTTCCAGTACTAATTTGAAATCGTTTAAATTAAGCGATTTTGGATTATGGTAGAACTATCATAATTTGTAATCGCAAAAATTAAGCGATTTCGGATTATGATAGTTCTATCATAATTTGAAATCACTTAAATTAATCGATTTCAGATTATGATAAAACTATCATAATTTGAAATCGCTTAAATTAAACTATTTTGAATTATGATAGAACTATCATAATTTGAAATCGCAAATTACCCAATTTTTTCAAAGTTGGATATTTTTTTCAAAAATTCATTTTTAGGGTTATAGCAGGGCTAATGGCAGTTATTTTCATACAATTTTACAAAACTGTTGTGATGTTTTTGAGGACTCATCCATTTGCAAAGAGATTTTTTCAACGAAAGTAGGCATTTTTCGAAAAAATTATCCAAGTTTTTTTCAGCTGGATCGTTTATCCAATCGTGGTGGCTGTGTTAGTAGCTTCTATAACCTATCCCAGAGGTTATGGTAGATTCTTGTCTGGAAAGGTAATTTTAAAAAAATTTGCTTTTTTTAAATTTTACATTTTTTTAACAGCTCTTCTTTTCTCGGCTAACATCGATTTTTGAGTAAGTGCTTCACTTTTCTGTAAGCTTTCTATTTGGCAGATTCCTGCAAGATTTAAAAAAGTTTTTTGTGGGTTAGGAGCAGTAACGAACGATATAAATTTTTTGATTATATAAAAAACCAAAATTTTGATCTCCGGGGATTGAACCCTGATCGTTTCAGATGAATTTTGCGACACTTGCTCCTGCGCCATCGGACGACTTTTTTTGAAATCTTGCTGGAATGACTTGTATTTGCTTTTTCTAACTTTAAGATAATTAAATTTAAAATTTTTATAGTTCAAATTCACAAAAACTCTGCTAGACTTCTTTTCTAACTGCACTTGGTCAAAGCCAGTATTTTCCGATTCTTCACCTCATGGTTGTTCACCAGAAATGTTAGCTTCATGGACAAATCATGAAGGCTATGGTCCATATAGTGTCTATTTGATTCTATTTTTGTTTATGACATCATTTGTAAGTTTTATGCTTCCGTAGGACATTTTTCGACTAGAGAAGAGAGTCATCATCCATGGTGAAGTGGCAAGTGTATATAATACTTTCCACGCTCATAGCCGAGGGTTCGATCCCTCCAAAGCAAATTTTTTACCTATCTTAAGCACTTTTTACCAATTTCAGCTTTTCCTCTCAGCTCTTTGTAACACTATGCCTATCCCCTGTGGAATGTTTATGCCAATCTTTATTGTTGGTGCTGCTTTGGGACGGTTTGTCGGAGAAATCGTTTCTTCAATATGGCCAGAAGGGATGGGTGGTGGAACAGACCAGCCTATATATCCCGGTGTATATGCTGTTGTTGGTAAGAGAAGCTTCCAAAATTGAGCACTTCAACTTTTTTTTAGGTGCTGCGGCGTTTTCGGGTGCAGTAACCCATAGTGTTTCAGTGGTTGTTATATGCTGTGAAATTACGGGTCAAATTATTTATATCATTCCACTTATGGTATGAAATTGTTGGAAGATGGATCGACATAGTTTACCAATAGGGGGGGGGGGGGTACATCGGTCCCTCAGGATGGATGAATGAATGATTATAAAGGCGGAAGGTCCGAGGATGAGTGGTGAGGGGGGTACTGTACCCCCCCCCTTGGTAAACTATGTGGATCAATTTTTGCTGAAATTTTAGATTGCTGTGATAATTTCAAATGCGGTCTCGACTTATTTTCTACCCTCTATTTATGACTGTATTATTCAGATCAAACACTTGCCTTATTTACCGGACATTCCGCCTTCGAATTCTATGTAAGACTAGTAAAGACTTTAGTGGTCACACTTGGGAAAAGGGTTGGTCGACCCACACATGATGCCGCGTCTACCCTTTACCAGTCTACCCCATTGCCCATATGTTCAATAGTATAGACAGTAGTGGGGGCAGTGAAGTAGGTAAGGGAGAAATGCCCCTCCAGGGGCCAAAGGCCAAAAAAATCATACGGGTCCTCTCCCCTTAAATTTAGTTTATATACTCGGCCTCGGATCACCAAAATGGAATTAAAAGTTAAATTATGATATTTCTACCATAATCCAAAATCGCTTAATTTAATCGATTTCAAATTATGATATTTCTATCATAATCCAAAATCTCTTAATTTAAGCGATTTTGGATTATGATAGAACTATCATAATTTGAAATCGCTTAATTTAAGCAATTTCAAATTATGATAGAGCTATCATAATCCGAAACAGAGGCTAACGATGCCGGGCACATGTTCGATAACATGTGCCCGCACGTCACATATTCGAATGTGTGCTCATGAGCACATATGCCAAGATGTGCCCACGGGCACATGTGACATGACGTGCAGAGGTTAAAGGTCCGGGGACATGTGCCCGGCACATGTTCCATGTGTCGGGCACAATATTTTAACCTCTGCACGTCACGTCACGACACATTGCCCATGGGCACAACTTGGCATATGTGCCCATGGGTACACATTCGAAATACGTCACACATTCGAATATGTGACGTGCGGGTACATGTTCCCAGAACGCTTAATTTAAGCGATTTCAAATTATGATAGTTCTATTATAATTCAAAATCGCTTAATTGTTTCAATTTCAAATTATGATAGTTCCATCATAATCCGAAGTCGCTTAATTTTAGCGATTTCTAATTATGATAATTCTATCATAATCCGAAATCGTTTAATTTAAGCAATTTCTAATTATGATTGTTCTATCATAATCCGAAATCGTTTAATTTAATCGATTTTGGTCAAAAATGTCGTTTTTAGTCTTTTTTTCACACAATTGCGAGTTTTTGCAGAAAATCATTTTCGAAAAGAAAGTTATATTTTTTACAAAAACAAAATACTTTAACCCCATCTCCCCGTTTGAATCCAACCGTTACATTCACCATTTAGGATTCACATGTTTTGTGCCGAGCATATTATGGTATCACCAGTTAGATTTTTAGCCAGAATTACAAACTATGAAGAAATACGAAATATTTTAGTCGATCTGCCTAAACTAAGATCGTTCCCTGTAGTTGATGACTCAAGTATAAATTTTTCTTTTTTTGAATTTAAACAAATTTAGATTCAATGATGCTGTTGGGGTCAATACCTAGAAGAGCACTTTTGGAACTGTTGAGCAAGCAAATAGGGGATGATGCAAGAAAAGATGAAGCACAGCGAAGAATTAGATTGGCGATAGAAACGATAGATAAACATTTTAAAGAATCTCAGGTATTAGGAGAAATTTTAAATGTGGCAATTTATTGAAACGAAAATTTTCATTGTAAATTTTCAAAGAGTCAAAAAATTCAAAGAAAAAAAGAAAGAAGGTCATATTTTTGTCAATTCTAAAATTTTCAGCTCCCTCCAACTCCGAAATCAGGAAGAGAAGATGATTTGAACTACTCCAAATCCCTTCCGAGAACATCTAAAAAGAAGGCTGTTTTTGCGTTTCCGGATATTACTCGAGTCCAATCCGAAGGAAAACTACATCTTTTAAATAATGGCAAGAATCAAGCTCAACGAGCTCGAAAAACTAGTGAAAATTTGGAAGACCGCATTATTGACTATGATCTAAAACCGAAAAAGAGGAGCAGGTATGGAAAAAACAGAACAGAAATTTTTTCGAAAATTGCTTTTTTTAAATTAAAAATGCAGAAAAATGATGAGTTATGATGAAAGATGGAAAATTTTGGACATTTTTAGAGAAAATTTGACCAATTTTGGCGAAAAATTATAATCTGGGACTTTTGAGATTTAAAAATTCTTTTTCAAAAAATCAATATTTTTCACTTTAGATTCACAATTGAACCGGTTAGCTCTGAACCTATGTCACCTCCATCTTCTGCCCCTCCTCCACCTCATAAACAATCAAAATCGAAGAAAAAAATAAGTGATGCAAATCCTAGAGCTCGGGTGAGAAGAAATGCTTTTTCATCGATGAGTGCACAGGGAAGAGCTGACAACTCGGATGAAGGTATACATTACATAATGAGGCAAAAAAGTGCAATTTTTGTGATTTTTACATGAATTTGGGACTAGAATTTTTTCTTAAATAACCCATCTAAAGTGAGGTCATTTTTTGCTATTTCAAATTATGATAGTTCTATCATAATCCGAAATCGTTTAATTTAAGTGATTTCAAATTATGATAATTCTACTATAATCTGAAATCGCTTAAATTAAGCGATTTCGGATTATAGTAGAATTATCATAATTTGAAATCACTTAAATTAAGCATTTTTCGATTATGATAGAAGTATCATAATTTGAAATCGCAAAAATTAAGCGATTTCGGATTATGATAGAACTATCATAATTCGAAATGACTTAAGTTAAATAATTTCAAATTATGATATTTCTATCATAATCCAAAATCGCTTAATTTTTGCGATTTCAAATTATGATAGTTCTACCATAATCAAAAAAATTAATTCTGATTTCTGAAAATGCTTCAGGGAAAAATTCTTGTCCAAGATTCGATTTTTTGGCAAAAATTCGATTTTTGTTCAGGGAAAAATTCCATTTTCGCTGTAAAACCCCAACCCAACTTTTTTCTCGAATCTCGAATCGGATTCAGGGAGCATTTTCAGGGGTCAAGAATGCAAGCAGTCGATTTCCCGTATAAAATTACCTCTGTAGGGGTCATTTGTAGAAAAAATTCGGGTCCCAAATTCATGTAAAATCACAAAAAGTGCACGTTTTGCCTTACCCTATAAAAAAATGACTTTATAAAAAAAGTTTTTATAGAAAGTGGAACTGAGTCTAATGTATCGGAACAAAAAGGATCTTGGCCAGATTTGATCAAAGACAGGAATTTAATGCCACATGATAACCAAATTTCTATTACAAGTAGTGATTTTTAAGTTACTCAATCTTTCTATTATAAGTTACTCCACTCTCACCATACATGGGCAGGCCCCAGGTTTTTCACCTGGGGGTTGTGGGTCGGGGTTGGGTGGGGAGGAGGGGGTGTGAGGGGATTGTGATGGGGGGGGGACGTAGAATGTGGGTCGGAAGACCAACAAACTGAGTAAATAGTCGAAAAGTAGGCTGCTTGGAGCATCATATTTATTTTTGGAAAAAAGAATATTTTTGAAATTTGTCAATCTTTTTTTTTGGTCGTCAACTTTTCGACCCCATCGGGAATGAACTAAATGAGGGTTGTGGGTTTTTTTGAAGATTCCACCTGGGTTGCTGCCCTAAAAGGAAGCTAAAAATTCTAAATTTTAGGAGACCTTGCTGAATACGTTAAGCGAGCAAAGAAACGACTCCACTTTATGCAATTTAGTCATATTAAAAAAGAAGAGGTTCACAATCTTGAATATGACTTATTTGACGAGGAGGTATGAGGTCCCAAATGTATCAATCAAAAAATTTATTAGCGTCGCGACTGGGAACTAGCACGCCTACAAGAAGAAGTCGAACTTGGCGAATCATATATCGATCCAGCACCATTTCAACTAGTCCGGAAAACATCGCTTTATAAAGTGCATTCGCTTTTCTCACTTTTGGATTTGAATCGAGCTTATGTTACAGAAAGAGGTAGTTTGGTTGGAGTTGTTGCTTTGAGAGATGTAAGATTTTCTCTTTACCACATACATGGCCATGTCAGAGACCAAATTTGGCAACTGGACTCGTCCCAGTGGCAGTCTTGACCCCAGCTCCGTAAGGGAGTGTAACCAGAAGCAACCTTTAGGTTTTTTAGGTCATGAGGGTTCATGCACCCTCCCTTCTTCCAATTCATTCATCATATAAATTTTGGAAAATTTTATCATGCACCCCCCCCCCCTTGTACCCCCCTGAAAGGCCATTCATCCATCCATCCTCCGGTGTATCCCCCCTACTGGTAAATTATGATTTTCAGCTCCGAATCGCTATAGAACAAGCTCAAAATGGCATACCGATTAAACCTATACTTAAAAAAGCAAATAGCTCAGACGATATTGAATCGACTGGTGAAGGACAAACAGATCTGGAAGCAGGACTGACAGCTTTGGGCTCAGGGACAGGCAAACCTGAGCCATGCCCAGAAATGGCCAAATCATTTGCAGAAGAGATTGAGAGAAAGAGAAGTACAATAAATGAGTCGGAAGAAGAGCCGCCAACAGATATTTTGACGCCATCTTTAAAAGTGAGACAGTTCAAAAAAATTAATACATGATGCTTGCAGGGATGTACATAGACGAAACGGAACACGGCTTCGTGTTTCGTTTCTTCGATTTGTTCATGCGCAGCCATGCTCCTTATCCCTCTCGTTTATAAAAATGTTTAGGTTGTCCACCCCTCAGCGGCTTCTCTACATAATTTCTTTATCAACCATCCAACAATGTTGACCATTCAAGAAGAAGATGGCGCAGCGACAACCCCATCTGGGACAGTGAACGAAGGAGCAACCACACCAAGACCATCGATTTTAGAGTAAATTTAAGCTTTGCTCCTCTTGTGCCTTCCACTTCCTTGCTCTAGAGAACCGAATGGATTTCTGGGGAATTACCATCACAGGCACAAAAAATGTCACGAGCATTTTTAGATTAAAAATTGCCTCTTTTTAAACAAAAATCTATAAGAAAATGTCAAAAAATGATGAATTTTGGTGGGAAAAAATGAAAATTTGAGGGACCATTTCACACTAGTACCGAAAATAGCCAAAAATTGAAAAAGTAAATTATTTGTAGGAGTCCACATACCGACGATGCCGAAAAATTATTGCATGCAGTAGCTTATTTAAGAAGAAAATCATTAGCACCTGAAGAGAGCAAACAGAGTCTCGAAGAAGAATTTACAGAAAATTCGAAAATTTAATCTTTTCTATTCACAAATTTTTATTTTACAAATTGTCTAATCTATTCTTTAAAGTTTATTAATCCTACACGGTGATCCACATGAATATACAATGAAATCAAATTGATATCTCGGCATAGGAAAAAGATTTTTATGTGCGTTTGCATGTAACTAATCACGTAACTGACTTTAAATATTTTCATAATTTTTGAATAAGTCTGTGTATTGAAGCGAAAACCTGAATTTTTTCCCTTAAAGGGGGGGGGGTATCTTTCATAGCACATTCTCGAAAAAAATTTTTTTGTCAAGTTTTATATGGTTTTATACGTATTTTTTTACGAAAAATCCGAAAATCGCATTAAAAAAATTCGGTT
>JAQGBS010000887.1:0-18343 GCA_034698545.1 Acrobeloides obliquus | reverse complement strand
CAGCGAATCGCCGATTGTTCTTGGATGAAAATAATACCTGAGTATGGTTTTATGCAAATTTGTGTTGTGTTATGTGTCATTATAATATGATTTGATGTAGAAAAAGGTGCAATGATGATAGCGTACTTTTTATGAAATTTATTTGATTTTAAACAATCAGTTACTATGAACTGAGCACCTTAATTATATTCGATTTGTGAAATATTCTCCAGTCATACGTGGATTTATCAAATCTTCGTTCATGTGATCGTGTAGATCTGTGTTATAACAATGGCAGATACGCCAGAGATAGCAGGTTCGAATCCTCGGTCACGAAGATTTTGCCTAGATATTTGAGCTGTTGCGCATACCCTGCCACTCAGTGACGTAACGAGGGGAGGCAAGAGCCTCTTCCGGTCCGAAGAACCGGAAGATCGTTTATCAGGGCAAAATTCCAATACGTTTGGCAAAATTTGGTGAAAAAAATTTTCGATTTTTTACCCCTTGGAGGACCAAGTTGAAAAATTGAAATTTCGAAAATTCGAAAATTTCTCCAAATTGGCTGATTTGTTGTACACTGGAGTTTTCGGGTATGGGAAATACGAATCTGAAAGAATTGGATGATTTTGAGCGCAGGAAAAAAACAGAAAATCGATTTTTAATTTTCGACACTAGGACAATTGGCAACAGAGTAACAAATACCACTAGCGGACTATTGGCAACGCACGATTTTCTCCACTTTCTAGTAGTCAAACTCAAAAAATTCCTCAGATTCGAGTTTCTTGTATCGAAAAGTTTTGGAAAAATTGAAACAACAAATAGCCATCTATAGAAACTAAGGCGATTTTTTTTGAAAAAGTCGAAAAATCATCTTGTTGGACCAAGGTGATGTGATCCCTTCGATATTTCATGTTATGCCACTCTTAAACATGGGACATAAAATGAAATCTCTCCCGCTTAAAAATTCACGTTTTTAGACAAATTGATGAAGCACTCCAAATTCCATCATTTTTATTGCATTTCCCGGATAGCACAGCTAATCTAAAAGAATCTCCGAAAGTGACCTACTCTTCCGAAAACGTGGTTATTCACCATTGCACTCCGAATAATGAAGAAGTGACCACACCAGTGAGCCGACTTCTTCAGGTTTTTTTGTATTTTTGAAATATTGTAACATTTGTAAAAATTTTCAGATCTTCAGCAAACAGTCCGTTATGATGGAAGCACTTTTGAATGCGCTATATGAAATTTCTATTAGTGAAGTGGCTTCTGATGAAGAAAATGACGAAGCGGCTCAATTTTCTGGGGTACGTGGATTGTAAAAAAGCACACAAAAAATATTTTATACATTTTTATAACCATCCATTTTTAGGAAGAGAGTTTACCAGCCCATGAAACCATTATGCCCGAATCAACCGTCACTCTACCAACTTTGCCGTCATCGAATCAATCTATCCAAGGTTCAATTAATCATTACTATGATAGAAAACCGAAGAATGGCTCCACCACATCGTCTAATTCGTCGTTGAACAACAACAATTTTGGGGCGAAATCTTATAACCATCCAACACACTCCACTGTAATGCCGTCCTATTTCACGAACAAACTAAGTCGCTTATGTCTGGCCACGTTGGACCCGAATGGAAATTGTGTGGAAGCGCATGGCACTCTTCGAAAGATGTTGTTAGAAGTTCATTGAGTTGTTGGAAAAAATCATAGTATAATGTTATTAGGATTATATTATCCTTGTTCCCTTGTGTGTGTGTGCTATATGTATTTTTGTGCTTTGTGTTTCTTGATTGTTGAAATTTAGTGGCTAAAAATCTGTTTAGTTTAAAAAATCACTATATATTCTTTTTTTGTTGAAAATTTGACTTGTATCAATTGAAAATTTGTTTATTTCTTTATTCAATAGATATATTAGAAAAAAATCTATTTTTGAAAATTAACCGCATTGTTAATTTTTTTGAGAAAATCGCTTTGATCTTCTAAGAATTTTTTAAAGTATTACTAAATAGCCACTAAATTTCTAATACAAAGTGAGCCAAAGAGGTGGAAAAAAGTAATTTTTTGAGACCCCGAAATTTATTTTTCTAAAAATGACTCCTCTCCTCCCTATAGGTAATTTTATGCGGGGAATTGCACGCATTCCTGAACACTGAAAATGTTTCCCTAACTCTGATACAGGGAAAAATTGGATTTTTAACAGCGAAAATTGTCGTTTTCGCATTTTAAAAAACCCAATTTTTTCCTAAATCAGGACCAGGGAATTATTTCCAGGGTTCGGGAATATGTGCAATCGATTCCCCGCATAAACTTACCCCTTGAAATATAAAATTATCATTAAAAAATAAATTCCGGGTCCCAAAGCACAAATTTTTTTGCCCACTAATATATATGCTATTTCTCTCTTGTACTTAATTTGGAATCTAAACCACATTATAATTTGCCTAGGTCTATTTTCATCTTCTTATAGCCTTGACTCTATATATATGTAATGATAGGAAAATATATTAGTTGTGTTGTCTAAATTACTTAATGTTCTTGACTTGACTATTCTCCATACGGGTGTTTATCTATTTATTGAACTACTGTAAATGTGTTTATGTTTATTCAGCTTCGAGCTGAAGATTGTATGACATAAAGTGTTTGGTTTTTTGTTGTTGGACTTTTCAAATCAATTAATTAGTTGTTTTTGTTGAAAGTCTGATAAACAAGTGGTTGTAGAATTTTTCGAAATGCTCAGATATCTGTTACAATCGTTGTACGATGCAAAAGGAAATTTTCTGAAAGTCGTATCAAAAAAATCTATAACCAATCAAATAATGGAGATAATATGCAAATTTCAATCTTAAACTTGAAATTTATATATTTATGGAATCTTAAATTTGATCAATTCTCCTAAAAATGAGAACATGTAAATATATAATGTTATTTTTGCTCCTATAGTTTAAAGTTTATTAAATAATTATTTAAAGTTCTAAATAAAATCATAAATATAAAAACCGATTTCTGTATAATATGTACGAACCACAAGATCTCGGGAACGGCAAATCGGATGGACATGCGGTCTTTTTTAATAAGTATTAGGTAGGGGGTAGGTGTGCAGGAAATTATAAAAGAAATCAGACAAATTTTTTTGTCTCTGATTTCCCAAATGCTCTGGGAGGGGGAGAAAGGTAGGGGAATTTTGACAGAAGTTAGGCAAACAGAAATTGTTGACCGGCAAAAGTTAGGGGAATTTCAAAATTTTACTTGTAAATACCCACCAAACCATTCAATAGCGTGTGCTTACACATGAATAAAAATTGAAATTCATCTAACTTTTGCCGGCCAACAATCCCTGTTTCCCTAATTTTTGTCAAAAGTTCCCTAACTTCCCTTTGATAAAGTTTATTACTAAAAATTTCTTCTAAAAATGCTTTTTATTATCCCACACTCACGTGACTTTTCAATAGACGACAGAAAAAACCTTCATCAAATTGCTACAGATCAATACAATTATACAATAACAATTGTTGACGTTCTTGATGCAATTTACTTGTCCTGTATTCATTGTGAAACTTGTTTATGTATTTATCAAATAGTCTATAGTTCCAAAATTTTTATTTATAAATATTTAAGGTTTTTTAATGTAACATGAATGAATTTATTAATTGCAATGCTTGTAAAAAATTATTTCTTAGTCATGGTCTGGGTACATGCAATCAATGTATGAAAAAGAGACGTAATTTTTAATATTTTGCTGGATTGCAAGCATAAAATTATTTATAGGCTATGAGAATACTACTTGCCGAGTATGTTTTAGAAACAGTAATAATGCTAGTGTTATGAGTAGCTATATTGGATGGCGATATGTGTGTGATTCATGCAAATGTCAGTCATAATCATTAAATTATTGAGCGCTTACTTTACAACTTTCATGGTGAGAAATAAAAAATTGAAGACTACGTATCGAAGTCACAGTTGCACAGACCCGGTCCAAAATTTTTGTTTTTATGACCCACCCCCTCCGCAGTTTGGCGACTTTTTTAGACCTTCTAAAAAAAATCGGTCCCCGGCGCCAGGGACCGATTACCTACCCACTTCCGCCCCATGACCTACCCCCTCCCCACCTCATGATCCACCCCTCCCTACCCCATGATCTACCCCCCCCCCCCCCGGTCGAATTTTACCGGGGTACTGGGGTTGTGCAACTGTGATCGCAGTGGTTAGAGAAAGCGATCGTCAAATCTTCCAAGTTAAACATCGTTGAGACAGCTAGGTTCGATTGCATGGTCAAACTTTGATTTTTCAAGAAAATAATCATAGCATAAATTCTAAAAAATCAAATTTATTTAAGACTAAAAATTATTTTCTTGAAACTCAAGTCCCTCGCGGAATCGAATCAGGCTGTCTCAACGTTGCTTAACTTGCCAGATCGGCGGCCACCTTCCCGACCACTTCTCGATATGTAGTCGTCATTTTTACTTCTCGTCACACAGTGGTTTTTTGGTGCTAAAATTGGAGAAAATTCGAAAATTAAAGCTGAGTCGAATGGCATGACTCGTTTTTAAAATTTCAAATTTCCTCCAATTTTAGCACAACAACCGCCGTGTCCATGAAAAGAATTATAGACGCTTTCTGTAAACTATTATAAAAAATTTTAGACTCTGGGTGGCATATTTGCCAAGTGTGTAACCAACGCTTTTCTGGCTATACCATCAATTGGGAAGGTGTCTGCTCTCGTTGTAAAACGTGCAAAATTTGTCGTCAAAGAAACTATAGTCATTCTGATATTTGTGAAAACTGCAGACGATCTGTGTTATGATTGTTGATTTGTCAATTAATCGAATTTTTAATTTATAAATAAAAGGTTAGGTATGCCCATAGGCATAGCCAAGGGGGGGGGGCTTTAGCTCCCCTGTCGTTCAAAAATTTAATAGAAAAGCACGATTTTTTAAGGAAAAAACGCATTTTTTAACAAAATTTACACGTTCAGCCCCCCCCCCCTGTCGCTGATTAGCCCTTGTCGCAAAATCCTGGCTACGCCTATGGAATAACAGTTCGGAACAACCGGTCGAAGTACAACCGTCCATTTACCTGTTGAATTCTATCCACCATTTTTTACACTCTTTAAACTTTTCCTAAAATTGCCTGTCGAGACTGTTGTAAAAGCTTGATGATTCAGTTTTTCTTTAAACTTTACAGTAAAACATTCGATTAACTAGTTGCTTTCGCAATTTAGTTCTTTGGATTAGCCATACTTTTGTGACGAAGTTGCTAATTGGCCGGATTTGCCGGTAACTCAGCTTTTTAAGTCTCACGACAAGAAGTAATGGCAAAGGATGTGCGAAGTCTTGACATGGAATGCAAAAGTCCTGACATAAGTTGGCACGAAATACTGACATAACGTGCAAAAAGTTCTATCTGTTTAGCAGAAGCCGGTTATATAGAACATACATATCCAGTAGGGGGAGGACATTTGCATGGAGGGAGGGTGGGTGGATGACCAGTTAGGGGGGGGGGATAAGGAGGGGACGTAATTTTTTTTAACAATTTTTTCAAAAATTAATTTTTTTTATTCGAAAATTTTTGAAAAATGTTAAAAATTGAGTCAAAAGTCGATTTTGAGCTCAAAATAGGGTAGAAACTGATTTTTTTAAAATAAAAAATTAGCTCAAAAATTATATAATTTTTACAAATTTTAGCCTAAAATTGGGGGGGGGGACACTTCAAAAAATGTCTGGTGGGTGGGTAGGTGTCAAATTTCCCTTGGTGGGTGGGTGATGGGGAGTGGACCGTCCCCCCCCCCCCACTGAATATGTATGATATAGAAATCTCAAAAGTAAGATAATATTTGACATAAACTATGTATGCTAAAATGGGCAGAACTTTTTGCACGTTATGTCAGTATTTCGTGCCAACATATGTCAGGAATTTTTGCATCCCATGTCAGGACTTCGTATATCCTTTGCCAGGACTTCTCCGCCCCTTTATGACTTGGACCGTTAGGTAAGGGGTCATCCAGATATTACGTAACCAACTTTTTGATGGTTCACCCCCCCCCAACGTAATCATCAAAAATGCACTAACTTAATCAATTTTTGAGGAGGGCCGACCCCCTCCCCCCCCCTCCCCAACATGATTACGTAAAATCTGGATGACCCTAAGTAACGGGGTTTTGCAGATTCCATTGTATCTTTATAAAAATGACTCCATAGGGCGAGGTGTCATTCCACTGCAAAATTTTATGGGAAACAACTTTGTAGAACATCACTTTCCTGGTAAAAATCATTCAGAGGGTCAAAAAGTCGTTTATTTCGATAAAAACCCCTGATTTTCATGTGCTCAAAATTCGCATATTTATTTCCGGTGAGAAGGTTTTCACTTTTTGTAAAACAATAATAACAAATTCAAGAGGGTCCAGTTTGTGATCACTTCGTGAAAAAATTTTTTCAGTAATCTTTGCGAAAATCGGTGTATTGAAGCGAAAATCAATTTATTTACGTAAACACGTATCCCTTCCCTGAATCAGGATCAAGGAAGCGTTTTCAAAATTCGGGAGTGTGCTCAATTGATTTCTCGCCTAGACAAACCTAAGAATCGACGGTTTTCTCATAAAAATACGAAAATGTTTGATTTTCGCTTCAATACATCAATTCCTTCCCTGAATCAGAGTCAAGAAAGTGTTTTCGCATTTCGGAAGTGCGCGCAATCGATTTCCCGCATAGAATTACCCGTAAAAATGATCATTTTAGAAAAATTTTTATAAAATAGTCCATAATTTATACCTCCTTTTAATTCATTTTTATGCAAATTTCTTTTTTTTCTTCATCAAAAGTCCAAATTATCTATAATCTTTTTGAGATATCAGAATAATCTTTGAAAAGTTTCGAAATTGCCCATCATTTTTTGATTGACATTTTCATACCCTCTTCATAGCCATGTTAGTGTAAAAACTCAAAACTATAACTGACCAACTGTCCCTATTGAGTAGTTTAGCTAGCCAAGTGCCAAAATTTATAGTTCAATAGAAATTTGAGCTTTCCTTTGTTCTTTTTGGTGTCGGGATAAAGGGATAAATCTTCGCATCATTTTCTTGATTTACAAAAAAGATTATATTACATGGGAGAATGTGTATTCGAACGAAATTTTGAAATAATAAATAAATTTTTTCATCTAGGAAGCAATTAATTTAATAATTTATGTCTTAGCAAGAGAGCTAGGCTAATCAATCAAAAGAGCACATTGGGGATTGTTTTATGGACCACTTGAGTTCGGCCCAAAAATTACCATAAAGAGTTCTTGGTTCATGTTCAAGGGATCTATTTTGGATCCTTTTCTAAAAATCATCTTCCAGGGGTAATTATATGAAAATCATCTTCCAGAGGTAATTTTTATGATTCTCTCCCCAAAAAATTTCTGGTGTAGGCAATCCTTCTCCAAAATTTTTGGTTGAGCCACCTCCAACAAATTCTTTTTATTCAACTAATTTTCTTAGTGCAATGCTGGCTAATTCAGAATCTCAAGAACCTGAACAGGAAGTAAATGAGATGAATCAAAAATACCCTGAACCCCCCCCCCTCCCCCTAATGGGATAAAGGTCAGCTGAGGGCACTTCCCCAAAAAGGGCTGATTTTTCCCAAAAAACATATGGGGGCCGTTATGTGTAGAGATTTTTTAAAATTTTGGCCCATTAGGGAAAGCACGTGCTCCCTTCCCACGACATTGGCTTAGGCTTTTGCTTAGTCTTAGGCTTGGACTTAGCTTAGTCTTGGGCCTAGCTTAAATTTAGCTTAGGCATAGGCTTAATCTTAGGCTTGGGCTTAGGCTTAAACTTAATCTTAGACTTGGGTTTAAACTTAGTCTTCGACTTGGTCTTAGGCTTAGCTTTATCTTAGGCTCAGTCTTAGGTTTAGTCTTAAGTTTAGGCTTAGGGTTAGACCTAGGCTTAAGCCTAAACTTAGTCTTAGGCTTACTAAGGGGAGCTAAAATATCCGATACGGTGGCCAAAAGTTTTTGAATTTTGGTCTCCCATCCTTGCCTACACTACTGACCCCTCAAGCATAGAGAAAACTGGGGAAAGATGGAGATTGTAAATTTTTCTTGGTACACTAATGTTAGCCAAAATACAGAAAAACGAGAATCGTTTTTCCAATTTTCCATGTTTGCAAACAAGCCTTGTTTGTCCACGTTTTGAACACCATTTTAATCCACATGGAGCCCTCGTACGAAACTAAAGGTTGTAATCTCAATTCCCACAGCTGTGAACCAAGAAAATACTAGCAGAATAAACGGCTGTCCTTTTTGCATCTTCTTATTCTTCTTCACCATCCTCTCCTCCTTGTTATACCGAGCTCGTCACACATTGCTTATTCTTCTTAGTTTCTTTATTCTTCACCCGCCAGTTCATAAAGCCAGTTAGTTAGTGTTGTTGGTGCCAAGTCGGCCTGGCCTTGCGGCAGCTAGTGTGTGTCTTTTTCCAGCTTCATATGTCCTAGTGGGACTTGTTGGTGTTTATTTCGGCCAAGTTCTGGCCGAAGGCCATTAGGAGAAAAAGAAGACGCATGTAAGAAAGAAGTAAAACTTCCACGAGTATCATCATCACGTTCATTAGTGGAGTCATGAACGACGTTTGTTTTTTTATTCTCAGAGCTTTGGTGTTCTTGTTGAATTTATTTTTCTGGGTAAGTAAAGCGTGCCAAAAAATTTTTTTCAAATTTTTTGTATATAGGGATAATTTTATGAGGGGAATCGATTACGCGCATTCCCAAAGCTTGAAAATGCTTTCCTGATCCTGATTCGGGGAAGTTGTTGGGTATATTGAAGCGAAAATGGACTAAAATTCGATTTTTCGCCATAAAACCGGCTGTTTAGGGGTTTTTTGATCCCCTTTCTTTCTCTTCGGAATCTCGCGGAATCTTCGAAATTGATTGCGTGCATTCCTGAAGCGTGAAAATGATTCCCTGATTGAAGGAAGGTGGTGAGTATTGAAGCGAAAATGGACTACACTCACTACTTTCCTTGGAACAGGATCAGGGAAGCATTTTCAAGGTTCGGGAATGCGCGCAATCGATTCCTCGCATAGAAAAACCCCTAAACAACCGATTTTACGGCGAAAAATTAATTTTAGTCCATTTTCGTTTAAATACACCCACTATCTTCCCTGAATCAGGGGCAGGGAAGCGTTTTCACATTTCCTTGATCCCCTAAATTTTGTGGGATTTGGAGAGATTTATGTACACGTGTGCAGATGAAATCTCCAAAATATCATCTGTAACTAGAAAAATAAGCTAATTTTCGATCTGCCTTCCCAAATTTGCACCCTGTCATTATAAATTATGCAAAAGATGGTAAATAGAAGGATTAACTAGGCCCTAACTAATTGGTCATAATTGCCTCCTCGTACGAAATTCGTCACATTTTCAAATCAACAAGCGAATATTTTAACTCAATTTTGAAAATTTTAAAAAATTTCAAAAAATTTTCTAATTTTTGAAATTTTCAAATTACTTTTTTTATAGAAAGAGTTTAAAAAAATGCATTTTAGTGATTTTTGGAGCCCGAAAAAATTTTTTGCGAAAAAATTCTTACTAAAAATGACCCATATAGAGGTAATTTTATGCGAGAAATCGATTGCGCGCATTCCCGAAGCATGAAAACGCTTCCTTGACCCTGATTCAGGGTTTACTTGCGAGATACAAATTAAGAAAGACTACTGTTATCGGATTCGACAATGTATTTTGACAGTTTGTTCAACAGAAGGGAGGAAATTGCTGACGGGACTAGATTCATAATGGATTCGGTGTATCGAAAAAAATTGAAAATTTTCTTTTTTTGTTCGTACACCAACTCCATTCCCTGAATCAGGGTAAAGATACCTTCTTAATACTTAGAAAATGTGCGCAATCTAAAATTATCCCAGATGAATGAAATAGAAATTTCTTCGATTTTCGCTTCAATACACACTCTTATTTCACTGAATCAGGATCAAGGAAGCATTTACGTGCTTCGGGAATGCGCACAATCGATTCTCCACATAAAATTACCCCTCTATGGCAATTTTTAGTCAAAAAATTTTCCGGTGGCAAAAAGTTTTTTAGCCTCCAAAAAATCACAAAATGCACTTTTTTGATTCACCCTGTAAATCTTCCCAAATAGTGTTAAATTTATTCCCATTTTAAAACACTTTTTTTCAAGCTTTCCTTGAATCCAAGCTCATTATTCATTCTCCAAATGACTACTTTTCTTGCTCTAAAGTCACTAAAAATAGCAATTTTCTTGGCTAAATTGTAATTGCCCCACGTATTTTTTAACTCTCGTAAAAGCTTCCCTAAACTCGGAAATTAGTTTCATTTTAGTTTTAAAATTTTGCAAAAAAAAATTTGCCAAATGTTTATACTATGAATTTTGGAAAAAACATGGTAATTTATTGGCACAATTTAAAAGTGTATGAGTAGTATTGAAGCATATGTTGAAAAAAGAAATCCCTCGAGAAACTTGGTCATAATTCAAAATTTGCAGCAAGAAATCGTAAATATGAGACATAAAAAAGAAAAATTTGAAGTTGAAAAAATGCTCGAAAAATGTTAAAAGTGGCAAAAATTATTAGAGATTTTAAAGGGAGACTGATATTCGCGACAAGTTCGGATGGAAAAAAATTTTTCAAACTTTTTTTCAAAAAACACTTTTCTAGGGGTAATTTTATGTGAAAAATTGATTGCACGCATTCCCGAAACGTGAAAATGCTTCCTTGACCCTGATTCAGGGAAATGAGTGTTATGTATTAAAGCAAAAATATGAAAATTTTGGATTTTTCTTCTAAAATCATCGTTCTAAGGGTTATTTTATGCGAGAAATCGATTCAGCGCATCCCCGAAGTGTCAAAATGCATCCTTGACCATCGTCCTTGAAAAATTATGTTTCTACCACAACGTTTCGGGAATGCGCTGAATCGATTTTTTCACCCGAACTTGTCACGAATGTCAATCCCCCTTTAAAGTTGTTATTAGAGATGTGCATGGGTCAGACTAGCTAGGGCAGGGATACCAAATCTGCTGGTTTTTCAAAAATGTGCTGATTTTGAGATGCCAAGTATGGCAAAATCTGATTTTTTCATTATAAAGCTGATTTTTGAGGTGCAAAATTTTGTCAAATTTACAAGAAATATAATGGAAAATTAGCATTTTCTAATTTTTGCTCCTAACATCTGATTTTTGAAATCAGATTTTCTGCTTTAAAAAAAATATTATTGGCATCCCTGTCTAAGAGCCTACTTGGCCTGACCTAAGCTGGTCATGTCTGACAAAAATTGAGCGGCCTGAGGACAGACTGGGAGTTGCAAAATTCTATTTTTGACTAAAATTCAATTTTTTTGGAAAAATTTGATTTTTGGTTAAAATTCGATTTTGCCTAATTTTGATTTCTTTGAAAATTTTTTTTGCTAAAAATTGCAATTTTTCAGTGGGGATTCGTGGTTACAAAACCTAGTTGAGGTTGCAGTTTGCAACCTAAAGGTTGCACTAAAGGTTGCAATCTGGCCATCATAGACAAAAGTGAAAACTTGAATATTTTACGACGGGTGTGAGATGTCCATTTGTAGACTTCTGTCCAGGTGTATTGCACATCTCTAGTTGTCAGAGACAGCTTATCATCTCCCCCAATGGAGTAGACAGAAGTACAGAGATGTGAATTTTTCCAATTAAAAAATAAATTTTTAGCTAGCTGGACTTGGTACTCTTGGACTTGGCCTATGGCTTCGTTTCGATCCCAGCGTTTCCGAACTCATCGCCCTCCGCGAAGACGAAAAATTGACTCTTGAAAATTTGAACCTCGCTTGTTACCTTCTCATCATATCGGGTGCTATTATGAGTATTATTGGTTTCTTGGGCTGTTGTGGTGCATGGCGCCTTAGCCAATGTATGCTCGTAACGGTAATTTTTTGATTTCTGCCAATTAAAAAAAATTATTTTTTTAGTTTTTCATAATCCTGGTGATAGTGTTTTGTTTGGAGCTAGCTTGTGCAATATTTGCATATACCCATCAAGATCTCATACGAAAGTATATTGATAATTCCATGTACGAAGTGGTGCATAAGTATTATGCCAGTCGGCCAGAATATGCCAGGATATTTGATAGGATACAAAATGAGGTTTGGAAAAAACTTTTAAACATAAACCAAGATGTAATAATGTTGTCTAGTGAAGTATCGAATTTCAAATTTTACGAACATTTTTAAAATGCAAAAAAAATATTCAAAAAATTTACTCCCCGGCCGGGAATCGAACCCGGGTCTCGCACGTGACAGGCGCGGATACTTACCACTATACTACCGAGGAGATATTTGAATTGATCTTTATTTTACCAAACATCCAAGTTGAACTTCTTTGGGAGTTACTTTAGTCTGCTTAAAAGAAATATTATCGAAAACTTTCCAACCCCAGTTTTGAGCGATCCCGTCCGTCCGGCAAGTTAAACAACGTTGGGCCCGTCGGGTTCGGTTGCCGAATCTAATTTTAGCAATTCATCGAAAGGTTCCACAGAGGTCAAAATCGAAAAATAATGATAGGACAATTTTTTCATGTAATTTAAATCGAACCCAATGTTGCTTAACTTGCCAGATCAATGGATCGCTCGAAACTGGGGTCGGGAAGTTTCAATAATATCTCTTTTTAAAACAGCAGTGGAGGGGGGACCTACGTGAAAAAATTTTTTTCTGTAAAGACCCCTCTAGGGGTAAAAACATGCGAAGAATCTGAATTTGACATTTTCGAAGCAAAAAACACTTCTCAGATTTAGAGAAGACCTGTGTATTGAAGCAAAAAGTAACAAAAATGCGACTTTTGACTTTTCGCTTCAATACACAGGTCTTCCTTGAATCAGGGAAGTGTTTTTCGCTTCGAAAATGTCAAGATATTTGATAGGATACAAATTGAGGCTTAAAAAATTTGTAAAAATAAGGCAAGATGTAGTAATGTTGTCTAGTGAGTAATCGAATTTTTTACGAACATTTTTTAAAAATTCAAAAAAATTACTCCCCGGCCGGGAATCGAACCCGGGTCTCGCACGTGACAGGCGCGGATACTTACCACTATACTACCGAGGACATATATGAATCTCTTAATTTTATCAAAGAACACATTTGCCTTGTTCTTCATTTTATCGAAGTTGAACTACTTTTTGAGAGCCACTACACAATAGGGGGAGGGGTGGGGACACTCACGTGAAAACATTTTAAAAATTTTTTCTGAAAATGACACTTCTAGGGGTAAAAACATGTGGGAAATCCAAATTTGACATTTATGAAGCGAAAAAATGTTTCCCTGATTCAGGGAAGGCCTGTGTATTGAAGTGAAAAGTCGCAAAAATACGATTTTTCGCATTAATACACGGCCTTTCCTGAATCAAGAAAGTGTTTTTTGCTTCAAGAATGTCAATTCGGATTTCCCTCATGTTTTTACCCCCTAGAAGGATCATTTCTAGAAAAAAATTTGAAAATTTTTACACGTAGGTGCCCCCCTCCCCCACTATTGTGTAGTAGCCACTATTTTTGCCTTTTAGTTCGAATGTTGTGGTGTCAAATCGTACAAAGACTGGTTGCATTCTTCTTGGGGTAGAAGTGGCCGTTTCAAAGCCGAAATCGGAATCGGCTCTGGCACTATTGGAAGAGTACCAGCATCTTGTTGCAATGAACAAGGGCTGCAAGATTACCCGACGAATTGCGGTGTTAGCTTTGATAAGCTCGAATTGTGGACATATGAGCCATTTTTAAACACCAAGGTTAGATTTTGAAAAAATTAAGAAATCAACAACATAAAATTGTTAGGGGTGTAGCGAAGCCTTATACCAAACTGCTTATAACAATCTTGAAATGGCTATTATTTTATGCGTGATCATTGGAACTATACAGGTAGATATTTTTTTCAAAAATCAACACTCATGATGCGGGGGGAAATGGCGCAAAATTATTCTTAAACGAGGAGGGTTCAATTCCCGGAAGTCGAAATTGTTTTTAGAAGTCAAGGTTGGCGAATTAATGTTCACGGCGGTAGAAAATGGGAAAAAGGTTGCGCATAGAAAAAATTTTTAAATGACTTACACACTTACAATACTCGACTCATCTCGCCTAGACGAGTAGAACGAAAAAAATCGAATTTTTACCAAAATGAAATGCGAAAATTGTCATAGAATTTGAACAACTTTTAATTCAATACGGGATTTGAACTCGAGCCTACAAACTGCAAATCTGTCACTTTAGCCACTCGGTCATAGGCTCGGGTTAGAAAACTCCATGTTATGGTATTCGTTCTATTCGTCTCGGCGAGATGAATCGATTGGTGTAAGTCTATGTTGCAGTAAACGCCACAGGCTCGGTCCTCAAGCGAAGTCTTGTTTCGCTAGGCATATGACGGCAGTTTAAAAATTTTTCAGTACTACTATAGATTAGTACAACAAGGCTTGTTCGTCCCACTCGATGTCCTTCTTGACCGCGGACAAGCCTTGTCCGTGTCGTCTTGACCTTGTCCGTTCTATTAGTTGTCCGACTTGTCCGCGGACAAACCTTGTCCGTCAAGGTATTGTCCGTTGTTCATCCGGATGAATAAAGAGAGCATCCCTGGTCTGAGCAACCCTTCTTTTTCTCAAAATGAGGGAAAAGTTAAAAAGCCAAAATTTTTTGGTTAAAATGTAAAACTATTTTTTATAGCTTTTTGGCATGTTCTTTTCCATGTTATTATGTTGTTGGATAAATGCTAGTAATAAAAGAAAAGTTGATGACATCTGATCATTTTTATTCACAAAGTACAAACTTTATTATATTTTTGTGTTATTATCAGGGGACAAAAAAATAGGTGATAGCACCCAAAATTCACCTACCCATCACCCAGTGGGTGAATCATCCACTGTCACCCATCATCCACTGGGTAAATCACCCCACTATCGCCCAGTGGGTGATGGGTGATTTACCCACTGGGTGATGGGTGATTCACCTTGGATGATGGGCGGGTTATGGGTGATGGCACCTTTTTGCCCCCTGGTTATTATTCCATTCGGTGTATGTAAATAAAATTTTTTATAAATTTAAAAAAATATACAGCAATTTTTACAAAAATGCAAAACACCGGAAAGTATTGGGTTAATCCAAAAGTTTTGCGACCTCTTCCAGAGAAAAATTGAATTTTAGTTCATTTTCGCTTCAATACAACCATCACTTTCCCTGATTCAGGGTAGCGTTTTTACGTTTTGGGAATGCGCGCAATCGTTTTTCCGCGTAAAATTACACCCAAAAAATCATTTTCAGGCAAAAAATCTAAAATTTTTCGATTTTCACTTCAATACACAGATTCCGATTCCCTGATTCAGGGTCAGAGAAGCGTTTTTACGTTTGGGGATGCGCACAATCGTTTCTCTGCATAAAATTACCTCTATAGGGGGTCATTTTTGGAAAACAATTTTCGGGTCAAAATTCAATTTTTGGATAACTCAATATGTAAGCATCACACAAGTCAGAACAACATAAGCATCACACAAGGCAGAATTTTTTCGAGGTGAAATTGTTTGCCAAAAATTTTGATTTAGCACAACTGGCAGCTTTTTCTACATTTTGTAGACATATAATCTTTGAAAACTTCTTGGGTGCACATTCCACTATTGGCCCATCTTTCACACCATGATCGACTATCTTCGCAATTGGAATTGCATTTGTGGCAGCTTTTGGGGCAGTTTTCTTCCATGAATTTTTGACTGAAACGGGATTCGCAGTGCCCACTTCGGGAAAGAAATTCGCAATCTCGTCTTCGGTCCTTACAAGAACCACTTTTTTTAGAAGTACCGGTGTTTATCGGGGTGATTGGTGTTGAACCTAAAAGTTTTGACGATAAAAAAATTTAAAGGACCAGTCCGATCTAAAAAAATTCCCATTTCAAAAAGTTCATAACCAATGAAGCATTTTTTGTTTTTACGGTAAATTCTGAACCGTTGTCGTTTTTGAGATAATTGCGTATGAATTTGGCAATTTTTGAAATTTTTTTGTTATAAAAAGTGCTATATTTATTTTTTTCTAAATGCTCAAGAATTTTGAATTATTTTCTTCTCAATATACAGATTTTATTGATTCATGGAAAACTATTAAGTACATGTTTTCGTTGTAATATACAAAATTTCAAATCGACAACTTCATACGCAATTATCTCGACAACGAAAGCGATACAAAGAGTGCTATAAAAACAAAAAATGCTCCATTTTTTATGAACTTTCTGAATATAAAAAATGGGAATTTTTTCAGATCAAACTGGTCCTTTAAAAGTGATTATATTGGCCTTTTTGAATGGTATAAGTAAAAAATGGATTTTTTCTCAACTGCTCAATTTTTATAGACATGTTTGAATAAATAATCTTGCCCATTTATTACCATTCAAAACGTGTACCTATAAAATTTTCTTCTTCCGAACCTGCAACAGTAGTAGCAGTACTGGAACGGTTCTTTTTTGTTACGACTTCAGAATCTGTGTCAGGGGAGAGTGTGTTTACTATAAAAATTTTTCTTTAAATTCTTCGAGAATCATGAGTAAAAAAAACTCGAAGTTTCACATTTTTTTAAAACGTCAGAATTTTTAGGAGGCGATTTTTTCAGGTTTTTTCGACCAAAAATTTTTTCCAAAAATGACCCTATTATAACTAATTTTATGCGAGGAATATATTGTGCGCATTCCCGAAGCTTGAAAACGCTTCCCTGACCCTGATTCAAGAAAATAAGAGTGTGTATTGGAGTAAAAATATGAAAATTTTCGATTTTTTTTCTGAAAATCATTGTTCCTGGGGTTATTTTATGCGAAGAATTCAAAAAACATGCTCCCGAGTCGAAAAATGCTTCCCTGAATCAGGGTAAGCATGTGTAATAACAAAAAATTAACTCAAGTCTTTCTTTGTTACTTATGTGTTATTACAATGCTTACCCTGATTCAGGAAAGCATTTATTCGACTCGGGAGCATGTTTTTCGGATTCCTCGCATAAAATAATCCCAGGATGGTTTTCAAAAGAAAGATTCAAAATTTTCATATGTTCGCTTCAATACACTCTTACTTCCCTGAATCAGGGTCAGGAAATTGTCTTCAAGCTTCGGGAATGCGCGTAATCGATTACTCGCATAAAATTAGCCCCGATAGGGGTCATTTTTAGAAACAAATTTTTGGTCGAAAAAACATAAAAAAATTCAACTTTTTGAAAAAATTTTTTATTTTGATAATTAGAACATTTTTCGTTAAAAACTTTTTTGTTAGGCAACATTTACTCTTACTTTTTTTTAAATTTTGATAAAAATTTACCCAACTGAGGACACTTGTACAACTTGTTCACTTTATACAGATCTGTCTCACTAAAACCAACTCGTTGTCCAATTTCGGCCCCCTTTTTCCTCGGCTCTATTGTAGCCTTTCCATTTTTGCTGAAAGCAGTTGGAGCATAGTGCATCACCGATCCATAATCGTATTTGGTGCCCAAATGGTCGATCATGCTTAGGGAGTACTTGTCAAACTGGTCTAAAAAGGTTTAGTGTTATTATAGTTGTGCTATTTTGGTCGACTGTGGGTTGCAGTTGTCTAACGCTGCGGTCCGCAGTCTATCACGAACTGCTCGGGTGGTTTATGTGACCTGACCATACCTGGGTAGAGGGTTCAGAAATGAACCCCTTTCCAGCAAAAGATGCAAGTTTGCTTTCTACTCCCTTCCCCCGTAAAAAATCTTCGCAAATTCTTGTTAAAAAACGGGTGAAAACAAATTTTTGTGACTTTCTGAATGTGTAAACTTGGAAGGGGGTGTGCAAAATTTTCGAAGATGCTTCTCCCCCCCCCCGCCAATTTTTGGAAAATACAGACCCTCTGCCCATCATGGTCCTGACCTTACCTTGTAGACCAGTTTCGACATTTTCCCAGTGAATTATAACGTAATCGTCACGATCTGCTCGGCCTAAACTTGATGAAAAATTTTTTTACATAGAACAAATCGATATTTCAATTTTTCTGTGAAAAATAAATTTTTATGAAAATTTAAATTGTTTATATATTGTAGCCGATCCAAAGAATCAACTGACTCTGAGTTGGTTAGCTGATCTAGAGAATCGATTTTGTCTCAGGATCGATTAGTCGATCTCAAGATCGGCTAATCGATTCTGAGACAACATTTCTGATTCAGGATCGACTAGTCGATCTTTGGAACTCAGAATCGGCTAGCCGATCCTGAGTCAAGATCGATTCTCTAAATCAACTAGCCGATCCTGGGAACTCTGGATTGGCTAGCCAACTCAGAGTCAGCTGATTCTCTGGATCGGCTACAACCATACATGGGCAGGGGGGGGGGGGGGGGGTACTGTACCCCCCTAATTCGTCG
>JAQGBS010000886.1:0-18345 GCA_034698545.1 Acrobeloides obliquus | reverse complement strand
TTATAGTTAAATGAGACGAACAAAATGACACCAAAATTATCCAATTTGAGCATTGTTTTGGGTTATTGAAACGAAAATATGAATCGAAAATATGAATCAGAATTTTCGTTTCAATAACCCAACACAATATTCAAATTGGATAATTTTGGTGTCATTTTGTTCGTCTTGTTTAACTATAAAAATTGCTAAAATGTTTATTTAAAAAGATTTAAAAGATTTATGTAAAAATTGATTTTTCCGCAAAAAATTCAAAAAAGTTTGTGTATTTCAACGAAGAGCTTGTAAAAAATTCAAACGCAATTATCTTAAAAACTACAACGATTTAGAAGTTGCCGTAAAAACAAAAAATGCTCCATTTTTCATAATTTTTCCGAATATATCATTTTTTCATATGGTTGTAACTGACTGGACTGGTCCTTTAAGTTTTCGAGACTTATTTGTACACCCGAACCGAAATCCTGGTTACGTGCCTGACGCATGACTAGCTTACCAAGGCTTAGCCCAATGCTCACAAATGATATTGTCCCACGGCAAACTGAAACGCAGTCAACTTGGATTTGGTTCCTACGGATCTCTATGGGCAATTTTTATTTTGTTCTGAGACATAAATAATTAAGCACAAAACACTTACACCTGATACAAAAACACTGAATAACATAATTTTACGAACCATCTCGACCTAATCAGAATTGCATAAAATATCAGAATTCCATGTTTTTATATGAGGGGAAACAACTAGGGTGCAGTTACAACTGCACTATTAAATATCAGTTTAAAAGCTAAAGAGAAGAGAAAGAAAGAATATAACACTAAAAAAATCAAAAAATGGCTGATAACAAACACGGTTTGTTCCAATTCAGTTTGTGTGTCGTCTTTCTATAGAAGTTTTTTTGAACTTCATTTT
The DNA here is from genome assembly GCA_034698545.1 of Acrobeloides obliquus. Lineage (NCBI taxonomy): Eukaryota > Metazoa > Nematoda > Chromadorea > Rhabditida > Cephalobidae > Acrobeloides > Acrobeloides obliquus. The sequence continues at coordinate 17,441 of JAQGBS010000886.1, read as the reverse complement.
CCTGTTCTGCACAAATTTCATTATGTAACACTGACGAGGACGATCGATAAGGTCAGTTTTTACGGTAGCCAGTTATTTTGATATAATTTTCTATCAATTGTTTCAATGAACACTTTTAGTGAAAATCAGGAAACGAAATGTTCCTGCAACTTTTTCAAATTCGAGAGAATATTCCCTTCTCGGTAATATTCCCCCATCTATGGTTAGTGAGTCATTCTCTTCTTTAAAATTCATAACGTCATACTAATAGAAAATTTCTCCTTTTTCTGATTCATTTACCTAGTTCCACTCATTCTAATCTAAATTTGGTATATTTCGCTAAACGTTTGATTTTAAGAATTCTTTATTATGAAACTTTTCTCTTACGCATTTGCATTGAGGCAAGAAAAGTGTTGGGGTGGAAGTTGAGTATCCATAGTAACCTAAAGTTCTCGAAATAAAAAATTACCTATTGACGCTAAACTATGAACGAATAAATTAATGAATTTGTATTAATGGCCATATGATTTAACCTAATAAAGAGTTCTTCGGTCTTATACCAAAATGTACATTTTGTTATAAACTCTTTGCACACTTGACACTAATTTTTAATGGCTGCTTTACAGCCTCCATATACACAAACCAAACTTTTTCGTCCAAAAACCGGTGGAAAAGATGAAGCAAAAGTGTCAAGATTTTTTCAAGATGGACTAAAACTAGTCGATTATGTATTAGCTTATGAAGATGTCGACGATGATGATGAGGATTCTTTAGCAGAAGTTGAATTTAGCCAAATGATGGCTCAGGTATGAAATTAAATTTTTTCAAATATATTTTGTTTCTTTTTTAGGCTGGACCAAAAACCACTGCCGAAAAACGTGCTCATAATCGACTTTTCTTTGAATCCCATTTGGAAGAAGCTGGGCTGGAATTAGAATACCATACTGCTACAGTAAATTTTTTAGTCGAAAAATTCAAAGCCCATAAAAATTTAGCAAAGCAATACAAAATTTGTCCTCATTCATGCACCATTCGACATTTTGGCTAAACAAGCTGAGCTGATGAAAATTAAAATGCCGATTTATCAAAATGATATTTTGAAGGTGAGTATTTTTGTTGAAAACTTGATGATTGCCCAAAAATGGCACTTTTGCGATTTTTTCAATTTTCACCAAAATAGCCTATTTGGGAGGGGTTCTATGTGAGAGATCGATTGCGCGAATTTCTGAAACTTGAAAATGCTTTCATGATTCTGTATTAGCCTATTTTCTCTTTAATACACACATCGTGAATAAGGGTCAGTGAAGCATTTTCAAGGCTCGGAAATGCATGCATTCGATCCCTTGTATAGAAAAATCTCTTATATAGTTATTTTGATGAAACTTTGTTAAAAACTTGAAAAATTTTGAAAAATCGCAAAAGTGCCATTTTTGGGCACTTTGTAATTTTATAAAATTATAGAAAGTGACGCTAAATGATGAATGGATGCCGACTTTTTTGAAAAAATTCCAATTTTTAAGAATCAATAAAAAACTGCAAAGGCGGATAAAATTGAAAGATTATTTTACACAACCTTTTGTAGCATCTAGGTTGGAATGGTAAGGTTATGGCTGTAGCTAGAATTCAGGTTTGGGGGGGGGAACACAATTCTTTTTAAATCCTGGGTGGGCACGAATCTTTTTTATGTTTTGGGAGGGGACAGGACTAGTGCCGTAGAAAGGCTAAAATTTCGGAGGGGTGGACAGCCAAAAATATAAGAGTCCTCCTTTATGTATTTTTTTGAGATTTGTTCGAAAAAACACATGGGCATCCCTTATATTTTTTGACTATCGATTGGTTTTGGAAGCAGATAAGACTAAGCCTAAGCATAAGCCTAAGACTAAGCCTGAGCATAAGCCTAAGACTAAGACAAGCCTAAGCATAAGACTAAGACTAAGCCTAAGAATAAGCCTAAGCCTAAACCCAAGCCCAATCCTAAGCCTAAGACTAGGTCTAAGCATAAGTCTAGGAATAAGCCTAAGCCCAATCCTAAGACTAAACCTAAGACTAAGCCTAAGGATAAGCCTAAGAATAAGCCTAAGACTAGGCCTAAGCCTAAGCCCAAGCTCAATCCTAAGACTAAACCTAAGACTAGGTCTAAGCATAAGCCTAAGCCCAAGTCTAATCCTAAGACTAAACCTAAGACTAAGCCTAAGGATAAACCTAAGAATAAGCCTAAAACTAGGCCTAAGCCCAAGCCTAAGACTAAGCCTAAGCATACGCCTAAGACTAAGCTTAATAATAAGCCTAAGACTAGGCCTAAGCATAAGCCTAATCCTAAGCCTAAGACTAAGCCTAAGCCTAAGCCTAAGCCTAAGCCCAAGCCCAATCCTAAGACTAAACCTAAGCATAAGCCTAAGACTAACCTCCCAATCCGCTCTGTATTAACTACGGCACTGGACATGACTCTTTTTTCAGTTTTAGGAGCGTGACGATTTAGCAAAACATTTCATTTTTTAGTCAAAAATCGTATAAAAATAAACTTTTTTAAGCTATGTACACCATGAAGATAAAGAAAATTTCTTCCCCAGAACAGAAAGAAGTCGTATGGTTTATGACATATTATTGCGAACTAGCTTTGGAAACTCCTCAACCAGCGGAAATTATGCTGTTGGTATTGAAAGACTGGTAAGCAATGGGTCCTATAAAGCTGCCTATCCACTCCACGAGGTTTGAAATTTTTAATTTTTTAATTATTTTGGCCAAATCTTAGCAATTGTCTCCAAATGACTCTGAAATAAATCTAGAAACTTGTTCAGATAGACAATTTTTACATGAATGCTGGGCAAATTTCTACATGTTTTATAAATATCAACCAGTGAATTTGATCCAGTAAATTAAAAAAATGAAAATTTAAAAAAAATTATTTTTTTAGAAAATATTTTGGCACAAAAATCGGTTTCTATTTTGCCTGGTTAGGATTTTATACTTATTTCCTCATTCCAGTTGCATTTCTTGGCGTATGTTGTATGCTATACGGAATTATTACTATGGGTAATGATGCTCCGAGGTAGAGAAAAATTTAAAAATTTTTTAAAAATTGCAAATTTTAGTAATGATGTATGTAATGATGGTGAACATGGAGACTCTATTATAATGTGTAAATATGGTAAAGAACAAGAATTTAGGCATTTAAATGAAAGTTGCACTTATTCAAAGGTTTGTTTAAATTTTAAAAATTAGGTTAGACACCATTTATACTTTCGTCGCGACAGTGCATTTTTGTGTCGCGCGACACAAAAAGTTTCTCTATCAACAGTCCTCGGTTGTGCACTGACAAAGCAGCTGCTCAGTGGTCACAATATCGCGCGTTCGAATTCCGCTTGGTGTCAAATTTTTTGCCACTCGGCCTTGTGTTGCGTCGCACGACGTCGTGTGGCCAGCATTTGCAATGTCGCAGGCTGTCGCGCGACGCGTCACGAGGCAGCAACTATAAACAACATTGAAAAAATTGTTTGCACTATAAGCTTAATTGCTCTGCGACGCGACGGAAGTATAAATCCTGCCATAGGCCTTAAAAATTGATATTTTGAATAAAATTTTTGGACCTTATCAACGGGGTTATCTTAAGAGAGAAATTTATTTGTTGATTACTTCAAAAATTTAGCTAACCTATGTTTTTGACAATCATGCTACCATCGCTTTTGCTTGTCTTATGAGCATTTGGGCAACCATTTTTCTTGATTGTTGGAAAAGATACCAAGCTATAATCGCATACAAATGGAATGTTCACGATTTAGTCAATGAAGAAGTATTAAAATTTCACATACACAAAAATCTCAACTCAAAATTTAAGGAAACCATGCGACCAGAATTCCAGTATCGAGTAAGAAAAAGGCGTATGAACCCCGTTACCCAAGAATATGAGCCTTATCTACCTTTACACGAAAGATGGTTTCGCCTAGCCTGCTCTGGGATAACTGTCATTTTCTTTGTAAGAATTCACATTCTTTAATAAAAGTTTAGGCTGGAATTTAGGTGTGTCTAATATTCGCCCTAATGGCTGGCATTATGTTTTACAGATCCGTAGTCTATGGGGTTTTGAGCACCCTGCCAAATGACATTGACTTTATTCAAAATAATGCCCATATTTTTACTTCAATTACTGCTTCAACAATTAACTTGGTGTTTATTATGATTATGAATAAGGTAAAAATGCTTGCTATAAGGGTGTACCGGCACGTGAGGATTAACATTTGAGGACCCGACATTGAGGAACAACCTTTGAAAAAATCCCAGAATAATCCTCAAATATCAGTCCTCGAATGTCGGATCCTCAAATATGGGCCCTCAAATGTTGAGTCCTCAAATGTCGGGTCCTCGAATGTCAGTCCTCAAATGTTAATCCTCAAATATCGCCGATATAAGCATCACCCTACCAAATTTTTATAGATTTATACTTGGCTAGCACTAAAGTTAACATCATGGGAATGTCCAAGAACACAATCAGAGTTTGATAACTCTTTTACCGTCAAAGTTTTCCTCTTCCAATTTTTCAACTTCTATTCTTCTTTATTTTATATTGCTTTTATCAAAGGAAGGTAAGCTTTTTTAAACAATAAAGCCCCGTTCCTATTCAAAGTTCAAAATTTTTTCAAGCCCATAGTCAAGTGGTTAGCACGCTAGATGACCAATCTGAAGGGATTGTTCGATCCCGCTATGGGCTTACACAAATTTTGAACCTGGCGTGGAAGCGAACTATATGTCATTCAATTGATAAACAATCAATCTTAGATTCATTGGTTTACCGAGCCACATGGGACTTTTCTCTGAGCAATGTGATCAATCCGGATGTATGGTCGAATTGGTGATTCAACTACTTATTGTTATGTGTGGCAAACAATACCTAAAATCGTTTTTAGAGCTTGCTTTACCGTAAGAATTTTCCATTGAAAATTGAATAAAAAAATTTAAGGGTAGCCACAAAATGGTTCCGTGGGTTGAGAATTCAAATTTTCGAAACAAAGAGGCAGGCAAAAAAAAGGCATCGACTAGAAAGGAGGAAGACAATCCAGAAACAAATCTCTCTACATCCAGAGATTGTGCCTCTATACGAAAGAGATTATGCTCTAAATGGTGCAAATGATCAAATTTTATTTAATGAATACTTAGAATTGGGTATGTTATTGTTTTGATCTCCTATCAAGCATAAGTTCCTGAAGTCGTTAAGATTCAAATGGAATCGATCAGGCATATAGGAGAGCTAAGGGGGTCTATAGACCCCCTTCGAAATTGAAAATTTTTTCCTAATGATCAAACGGGACCAAGGGGTAAAAACCCCAAGTCGTCACTTTAGCCACTCGGCCATGGTAAAAACCCTTATGTTATAGTATTCGTTCTACTCTTCTCAGCGAGTCAAGTCGAATGGCATGACTCGATTTTAAAATTCAAATTTCTTCCAAATTTAGCACAAAAAACTTACAGTGTCTGACGATTTTCGTCAAAAAGCTGTCATCAAAAATTTTAGTTATCCAATATGGCTTTGTCACTTTATTCGTAGCTGCTTTCCCACTAGCTCCTGTTTTTGCCTTTATAAACAATGTTTTCGAAATTCGCTCTGATGCCTATAAATATATTGTCACAACAAGAAAGCCAAATCCCGCACAAGATAAGGACATAGGGATATGGTTTCCCATTTTAGACATTATTGGACACCTAGCAGTTATTGTCAATGTAAGCCTTGATCAACATTTTCGGCTCTAGTGCAGTTTGCGCGTCCAATCGGTGTTTACGCGTCCAATGAATACATGTACGCGTTCAATCAAAATTTGGCACTTGCGCACTATGGGGGGGGGGGAGGGGTATTCTGCATAAATTTATTCTTTAGGCCTTATGCTTAAACTTTAGACTTTGGCCTTATGCTTAGACCTTAGGCTTGGCCTTAATTTTAGGCTAAGCCTTAGTTTTAGGCCTTAGGCTTAGGCCTTATGCTTAGACCTTAGGCTTAGGCCTTAGTTTTAAGCCTTAGGCTTAGGCTAAGCCTAAACCAAAGCCTTTTTTAGCTTAGGTGGAGGGGGGGGGGATTCTGCATAAATGTATGCAGAATCCCCCTCTCCGATAATGCATAAGTATCAAATTTTGATTGGACGCGTAAACGCCAAATGGACGCGCAAATTGCACTAGAGCCACATTTTCATAAAACAAAGAAATTCGTCATGGACTCGCCTCTTGCATCAAAAAATTTTTTTAATTTAGGCTTTGTTGATCGCATTTACAAGTGATTTTATCCCAAAAATGTACTATAGATTATTAAAAGATGATGAATTTATTGGTCTATCGGGCTATTTAGACTTTTCACTTTCATATTTTAACGCTTCGGAAATTGATAGCAGAACAAACTATACGTTATGCCGGTAAGATAGCGATAGTTTGTTTGTTGTTGTTTACAATTATGAATTTAGCTATCGAGATTTTCGTGCACCTCCTTGTTATATGAATAATGAAAATCATACTTATTTTACAAAAGATGAATGCCGATTTGCTGATTATGAGCATACTTATGATTTTTGGGCTATAATGGCATATCGACTGATTTTTGTTTTGGTTTTTGAAGTAAGGGTGGCTAAAAAAAGTAGACTTTGCGATTTTCCGACCAAATTTTCGCAAAATTTTTTTTAACAAGGGAACCACCCCAGTTGATGGCGCGATTTTGTAAAAAATTTGGTATAGAGTTTTAGAGTACCGTTAGATACATTTAAAGAAATTGGTTTTAGCTGATGAGGAGCCCTATATATTAAACAGCATCATTTTTTACCAAAAAATGCCTTTTTTGAGCATTTTTAGCTTAAAAACGGCAAATTTCCACAAAAAATCGCGAAAATTTGATTTAAAAAAAGTCGAAAAAAACCGAAAGATAAAAAACCGGCTGAAACCAAAGAGTTGGAAAACCGATAAAAAAACCAAAGCTGAAGGTCATAAAAAAGACCGAAATCGAACGATTTTATCGGTTTTCCCTACTCTAGCACAAGCTATATTACATTTTTTATACACGTCTAACTTTATAGCATGTAATATTGGGCATAAAATCAATCTTCACTTATGTCATTCCTGATGTGCCTACCAAAATCGTCATTCAGCTTCAACGAGAAAAGCATTTGGCGAGACAAGCCATACTACACAGACAAGAAAATGAAAAAAATCGAACGAAAAATGCCACCACTTCAATGAGGTATGCGAATTTTTATTACCAAAAGTAAAATTTTGATTTTTTTATAGCTCACTTCGAGAAGAACCAGAAAAAAGTTTAGAACAAGAATTGGAACCAAAAGCTGAAGGAGATGCTAAAGAAGACATGACTTATGAAGATCTTGAAACAGAAAGATGTAAAACCTCATCATCTCTAAGAAATGTTACAAGTCCAGAGAAAATTGAAAATGCAAATTCAAAGAGAAAGTCACTTACATTTTACCCCAAGATTTTGGGGAAGATTGATGAAGAAGAAAATGAGAAGAAAGATTTTATAGAATAAATTTATTGTGAAATTTAAAATTACAAATAAAAACTAAGAAAAATTACTAAACGTTAAAATTAAAGGACCAGTCCACTCGGAAAAAATACTATGAAAAAGTTATATATATGAAAAGTTCATGAAAAATGAAGCATTTTTTGTTTTTACAGCATGTTTTCAATCGTCGTAGTTTTTGAAGATATTGCGTTTGAAGTTGACTATTTTTGAGATCTGTATATTACATTTTGTATATTACAACGGAAACATGAACATAATGAAAATTCGTCTCTGAATCTTAAAAATTAGAAATTAAAGCAAAAAGTAATCATTTAAAAAAATATTTTATCGATGTTATTTTTCATATGGGTATTCTCCAAAGCCTCCTCTATATGGATATCTTTCAAGACCATATTCTCTAGAACCGTAGCCGAGACCACCATATGGGTATCTTTCAAAGCCTCGCCTATAAGGATATCTTTCAAGACCATATCCTCTAAGACCGTAGCCGAGACCATCGTGTGTTCTGCCAAAGCCTTCTCTAAATCCGTAACCCAAGCCAGGGTATCCACCACCAAATCCTGGATAGCCCATCATTTGACGCTTGACTCGAGTTAAAGTTTCTTCGCAGACGGCAATTGCGATGAGGCAGGCAATTAGACAGAAGAGCTGAAGTGAAAATCATTTTGAAAAAATTTTAAAAAATTGCTCGAAAATTTGCAAAAGTACGGTTTTTGTAGCCACCTTGTAAAATGGGACTCTTATGAAAATTTTTGTTGCATTTTAGCCATATATGCGCAAATATGGTAAAGGGTGGTAAAATTTTTGAAAATCATTTTGCATGTCGCACGCCCCTTCCCTTCACGAAAAAACATAATAGTCTCCCCTTATGATTTTTATCCAAAAATGACATTTATATATATACATAACGCAAGGGGATCGACCATAACGCAAATTTTTCGGTGCTTCGCGTTATGGTAAAGCTGGATATAACGCAAACTTGAGAATTGTTGACGTCGGCCAAAAAAAAGGTCGCCAAATTGAAAAATTGTTAATGTATGATTAGGAAAATCATGACGCATCAGATAGAATTATCGGACCCCCTTGTAAATGTATGATCCATGAGAATTTCGTATGTTATACGGGTTTTGAAAAGGAATGTCGTATGGGTTTGAGGGAAATGTCGTATCGATTTCAAAAAATTTTACCACCCCTTGCGCATATGTGATTTTGGTATTTCACGAAATGGAATTCTAGCATCACCTATGGGGGGCGTCTCTGCCCAATTTGTGCCATTGATCATGCTTCCGAGTACCTAAAGTTTCCTATAACTTACCAGAGATTTCATCTTGAAGCAGTCAAATTAAATCAATGCTAAATCTAGAAGTAGATTACTCTTACTTGAACTATATCCAGCAAAACCTTATATACCACTTTGTTGTTGACAAAACAAAATGCGCAGAACATAATATTTTCAATTATTTTTACATTTTTAACTCAAATTGGGTGTTTATGTACACAATCTTGTAAGCAAATTTATTTTTGTAAGCCATATAACACGCTAAAAATCGTTATTTTTGTTCACCAAAACCATATTTAGATCCTTGTTGATCTGATTTTCTTGCTGTTTAATTTTTGAATCTGTTTCCCGGAAAATTTTTAATTATGACGATACCAATCCGCTGATTCAGGGCTGCACGATTAACAAAATTTAGGTAGAGCAAGAGATTGATAATCCGATAGTTGTTAGTCATTCTTCATCTTCTGGAAATTAAAGTGAAACCAACAAAAAGACATGCAAAATAGATTGATAGATTTGCGGCAGGATTGATAATCGAATTGTCGATTTCCTTATCGATATGCTAAACATTTATTCTAGAAGTTTGCAGAAAATTTTGTTATCAATTTTATGTATTAGTATAAAATGGGTATTTTCTTATGATAATAATGGAAACTGTATTTTTTTAATGCTAGTGGCTGCGTCGATCATTTGTGACTAAATCAGGACAACCTTCGATGGGTTAAAATGTGTTTTAGAAAAAAATTTAAAAGTTGCCCTACATGGATCTAGGGCCAATTCTTTGTTGGCACCTTTTTAATAAAATATCATTTGGTTGTTTGAGGTCTAGCTCCACGTAGGAATCGAATTGAGAAATTGTTGACCACTTATCAGCGCTACAATTTTAATAGACACATATAAACTTGTCCACTTCAATAAAAAGTTATGAGCCGATCTTTGAAAACTACCGGATTGTTTGGCCTATTTTTTGACAAAGATTCGAATTTTGGGGAAGATTGATGAAGAAGAAAATGAGAAGAAGGATTTTATAGAATAAATTTATTATAAAATTTAAAAGCCACTTTCTGTAATAATCGATTCTTGGTCCATTAAGGAAGAACCCGGATCTCAAAAGTTGTTTGATTTGTCTAAATTTCACATGCACCCCCGTTTTTGACAATGCTGAGTCCGAAAATGAATGAATTGACATCAAATTTTCAATTGGATTTTGATATCCGGCACATGGGCTTTGTTTTTCTTTGTTTTGAACACCAACGAGCAACTTTTGTTCTGGCGACACGTTCTGAATCGTTGTAGTTGTTAAGATAATCGCGTTTGAAGTTGGTGATTTTTGAAATCTATGTATTACAACGAAAACATGAATGCAGTGAAAATTCGCCCCTGACTCAATAAAAGTTGTGTATTGAAAATTCAACAATTTTTTTGATAGTTTTCGCAAGTCAATGAAAAACGAGCAATTTTAAAAATTTTTGCGTCAACTCACAGCTTTTATTTACTCAGGGATGTTTTTACTGCACTCGTGTTTTTGTTGCAATACACATATTTTTCAAAAATCCCAAACTTTAAACGCGATTCTTTTAAAAACTGCAACGATTCCGAACATGTCGTAAAAACAAAAAATGCTCCATTTTCCATAAACTTTCCGAATATATAACGTTTTCATATAGTTTTCTTCGAGTAAACTGAAAAGATTTAGCGATTAGAAATTAAAGCAAAAATTAATAATTTAAAAAATTATTTATAAAAATTATTTTCCATAGAGATAGGGATTTGCATAGAGATAGGGATTTCCATATCTAGTTCCATAATTTCCATAGGCACTGTTATAGGCAGCATTTTGAGCTCCATAGCTTCCATAGCTGTCTAAAATTTATCTTATTGTATATTTTTACCTCTTCAATTTTTATTTACTATAATAAGGATAGCCATAACCATATCCTGGATAACCACCATATCCGTAACCAGGATATCCGTAACCAGGGTATCCTGGATAGCCCATCATTTGACGTTTGGCTCGAATTAAAGTTTCTTCGCAGACGGCAATTGCGATGAGGCAGGCAATTAGGCAGAAGAGCTAAAATAAAAAACGTAATTTTTGTTTTTAACAATAAGAGGTATCCTAAATGGCTCGAGGGTTTTTTGAGAAACAAGAAGTGGAGCGGCCTCTGAAAAGTTGATTGTTTCTAAAATAATGGGAACGCGTAGACAGAAGAATCGGCTAGGGGAGAGCACTATCCCAAAAAAGGCTGATTTTTCCCAAAAACATAATGGGGACCCTTATGTGTGACATTTTTTTTAATTTTGGCACACTAGAGGGAAACTGTACACTCCTCTCTCCCTGCTCATAGGGGGATAGGAGGGGAGTCCACTTTTCTGAAAATTTGCTGGAGGGGTCATTTTTTCAAAAATTTCACTAAAAAATGACATTTTTTCACCACAAAAATGCTCAAAAATGGCATTTTTTAGTCGTTTTTTAAACCATTTTTTACCCTATTTTTAACTTTGGCCGTAAATTTGCGGGGGAGGGGGTCGCCTCCACGTACGGGGGTCCACTAGTGAACCCCCGCACTTGGAGTTCTGACTCCTCCTCCATAAATTTGACCAGAGGCCAAAAATTGACTAAAAATGGCAATTTTTGAGCATTTTTTGTAATAAAAAATGTCATTTATAGTGAAAATTTTGACAAAATGATCCCCCTTAAAAAAGTGGACTCCCTCTATCCACCCATAAGGATGCTGTATGTCATACTGGTAATAAGGAGGGATATCGTATGTCGTAAGGAGTTTGAGGGGGATGTTGTATCGATTTCAAACCATTTTACCACTACTTGCGCACATATGATTTTGGACCCTTACAAAATGGAATCCTAGCGTCACCTATGGGGGCGTCTCTGCCCAAATTGTGCCACCGATCATGCTTCCGAGAACCTAGAATTTTCTACAACTTACCAGAGATTTCATTTTGAAGCAGTCGGATTAAGCAAAAGCTAAATCTAGACCTAGAAGTAGATTACTCCTATTTGAACCATATCCAGCAAAACCTTATATACCACTTTTTTTTATCAAAACAAAATTCGTAAAACATAATATTTTTGATTATTTTTACATTGATCCAAATTTGGGTGTTTGTGTGCATAGTCTTGTAAGCAAATTTATTTTCGTAAGCCATGGAACAAGCTAAAAATCGTTGTTTTTATCCATATCAACCATATTTAGATTCTTGTTGATTTGATTTTCTTGTTGTTTATTTTTTGAATCCGTTTTCCCGAAAAATTGTTTAATTATAACGACACCAATCCACTGATTCAGGGCTGCACGATTAACAAAATTTAGGTAGAGCAAGAGATTGATAATCCGATAGTTGTTAATCATTCTTCATTTTCCGGGAATAAAAGTGAAACTAACAAAAAGACATGCGAAATAGATTGATAGATTTGCGGCAGAATTGATAATCGAATTTTCGATTTTCTTACCGATATGTTAAACATTTTTCCTAGAAGTTTGCAGAAAATTTTGTTATCAATTTTATGCATTAGTATAAAATGGGTATTTTCTTATGATAATAATGGAAACAGTATGTTTTTTTAAATAAATAAAAATTGCATAACAGAGTTTAACGACGACACTAGTGAACCCCTCCCCCATACGTGGATGGAGGGGTTCACTTTTCAAAAATTTTAGAGAGAGGTCTGACCCAAAATTGCGAGCGGGGTCTTTTTTTCAAATTTTTCAATAGTAAATGACATTTTTTCACCAAAAATGGCTTAAAAATTGCTATTTTGCTCAAAAATGACATTTTTAACCCATTTTTCACCCTTCGGCCAAAAAGTTGTGGGGAAGGAGGTCAGGTTTTAAAATGCGGGAGGGGGTCCACTAGTGAACCCCTATTCACGTATACCCTCGCACTTGAAAGTCTGACCTCCACCTCCACAAATTTTATGCCAAAGACCGAAACATATCTCTTTTTTGGTTAAAAAACAGTTTTTTGCCTAAAAAATCGCGTTTTTTGCCTAAAAAATCGCATTTTTTCTCAAAAATGATTAAAAATTGCATTTTTTTAGGCAAAATATTTACGATTCCTTCCCCTAAGTTGACGACAAAAAAGGTCGCAAATTTGTTTATAAAAAATTCCCAAGTTGACGACCCTAAAAAGATAACCAAGATTTTTTTAGAGGTAAGGATGCGCGCTAGCAATATGAAAATTGCATTTCCGGACGCTAGCCGTTTGGAAATGAGCTAGCTTCCGGAAACAATGCATTTTCACAATTTCCGAACTATTTCCGGACTGCTTGCGTCCAGAAATTCGCATTTTCAGACGGCTAGCGTCTGGATACGATTTCTGGACTGCTAGTTCCAGCTAGTGCAAAAAATTATATCCTAATGGCTAGGAAAGTAGACATTGGACTCATAAAAACTATGGGACTCATATTGTCGACTAGAGCCATGAATTTTTAATCATAATAAATGTAAATACAATCAGGTCTATATGACACGTTGGAGGACCAAGTGATGTGTCGAAATCGTGATTTCAAATTTCGATCCCAAAATTTCAACTTCGTCAAAATTCATGAAAAATTTTGCATATCCATATTTTTATGCGGAAAACACGATGGCTCTATTATTTTTTTATGAAAACTTTTGAAAAAATCGAAAAATCTCGAAAAATAGCGCTATTGTGTTCCCGGCATAAAAATATGGATATGCAAAAATTTTCACGACTTTTGACAACAAAATAAAAAATGACTTTTTGGCTCGGGATCGAACTTGCGTCCTTTGAGTGAAGGCCGAGATGTTAGCCACTCGATCATGGGGAAAACCCTCAAAACCCATGATATGATACTCGTTTTGAAGCGCTCGGCTAACTGTATCGATTGACGACATTTTTTTTAAATTTTGACCCTTGCCAAAATTTCATCTTTTTGGATTAATTTCACCTTTTTGGTTTTTTGTACTCCGTGACCTCAATTTATGTTCAAGATTTGATTTATGATTCGGAGTCGAGGTAGTGACGTTATTATCTTGTTATTCAGGTGTGAAGGTAGTAATAAAATGGGATTCAAGTTCTGATTCAAGTTGAGCTTGGTTAGTAATAGGAGTAGAAATAGAATGAAAAGTAGCAATTTCTCGTCGGGTACTTTCTTCTTCTAATTGAGGAGCAAAATCTTCGAAAGAAGCATTCATAGTTTTGACTGTAATCATAAGTTATATTTTCTGTAGTTAGACGACGTTGCGTGTTTTTGCAAAATTTGATACGCAAAAAATTTCGACTTCAGCGGGAGTCGAATCAGGGTATATTTGGCCATCTACTTTACCAATTGATCCATAAATGCAAGTTAATTGAAAAGCTTGTAAAATTTATATATTATAGCAATATTTAAAAAAAGTTTGTATTAGATTCTTCCTCTTTTTGACTATCTCATGCAAAACTAATGTTATATAACAATTCAGCATGATCAAATCTACTAAAATTACGGAGGAAATGAAAAAATTACGTAGAATTGTTGAAAAAAAGTTAAAATAAGTGTAAAAAACGCCTAAAAAAATCGATTTTTTAGGTATTTGACCACTTTTTTACCCTATATATGACTAATCATACGTGTAAAAACTTTGTTTCTGTTAAAAACCGGATTTTCTGATAAAAGTGGTTCCCCCTTTAAAGGAAATAACTTACTGAATAACGTTGACCACAATCTTTTTCTATAATGGATACTACTGATGCGACGAAATCAGTTATGTCAAAATCGAAATTTCGGTCATCAAATTTTGCAAAATCGAAATTTAACTCGAAATCCAAAATTTCGAAATTGTGATTTCGCGGCATCACTAGTAAATACTGATAGATTCGATAATCTATGCCTTTCAGCCTCGATTTAATAATCCCTGTCACTAGATTCGGAGTCAGAATAGATTACCTTATCACTTCATTACTAGCCTGACATTTGGATTGTTACTACCTTGATATCTTTACTACCTTGACACCCAATATAATTTATGAGTAATGCTTATTTTCTAGAAATATATTATTTTTTAACAATCCATATCTGCGAAATCAAATATTTAAAAAATATTTAAATTGAATACTTTATTAAAAAAATGTGCATAAAATTTATAAAAGACAATAAATTTTTTTAAATTAGCCACCCATTGGCATATTACCCATTCCTGGCATCCCACCAATTCCTGGCATTCCACCAATTCCTCCCATGCCACCCATGCCTGGCATTCCACCCATTCCACCAATTCCTCCCATGCCTGGCATTCCACCAATTCCTCCCATGCCTGGCATTCCACCCATTCCACCAATTCCTCCCATGCCACCCATGCCTGGCATTCCACCAATTCCGGGCATTCCGCCAATTCCTCCCATGCCACCCATGCCTGGCATTCCACCAATTCCGGGCATTCCGCCAATTCCTCCCATGCCACTCATGCCTGGCATTCCACCCATTCCACCAATTCCGGGCATTCCACCAAATCCAGCTATGTTACCCATGCCTGGCATTCCACCAAATCCTCCCAATGGGTACATTGATCCTGGGAATCCACCCATAGCTCCAGAACCAAAGCCAGCAGCTCCGAGTCCAGCTCCAGGGAAACCTCCAAAGGTTCCTGTATAAGGAAAACCACCATATCCCATAGAGGATTGTCTTTTGGCTCGTTTTTCTTCAGCATTACATAAAACTAACACCACAAGAAACAAGGTCAAGAAGAAGAGCTAAACAGTTCATATTATTAAAATCATATGAGGGGGTAGAAAAATTATAATCTTCAGAGCTACTACACAATAATGAGGGGAGGTGGGGCACCCATGTGAAAAAATTTTCAAAATTTTTTTCTGGAAATGACCCCTCTAGGGGTAAAAAATCAAGGGGGTACCCCAGTGGAAAAATTAGAAAATCGATTTTTAATTTTCAACTTCGGATTGGTAGTTACTTATCTTATTTTCTAATTTCTCATCAATCGCGTCGATAAACAAATTTTAATTAAATCAGGCAATATAATCGAGACGCCGCTCGAGAGTCTGCTCGGAAGCTCCGCTTGGGGGTGACACTCGAGAGCGTAGCTAGAGAGAGCCGCAGGTGCTCCTGAGGGCGTCCTTCTAACTGAATCAATTTCAACTGATAATGTAAGTCAATTATAAACTGAGTCATTGGAAATTCCAATGATCCGTTCATCGGATGTATCATTGGAAAACTCAGTTGTTCAATGACTCAGTTTAAATTGACTCAGTTAGGAGCCACCCTCCGTGCGCCATGCGATCTCGGTGCCCAGTTTATTGGTAAAATTAGTGAATTTTTTAAAGCCTACCTTGGTATCCATAATAATTTGAACTATACAACTCAATGTAAAACCCTAGAAAACCCATCTTATTTTATACCCAAAAAATTTCTGCCATTTTCTAAAATATTTTTGTTGTTTTTAAAAAAAATTTTTTGCGGAATTCTTTAAAATTTTAAAATAGTCTCAAAAACAATTTCTAATTCACTATCGATCAGAATTTAGTATGGCTTAAGCAAATAAAAGCTCAAAATATTGTTCAAAAATGGATATTTTTGGAAACCGACGACATGAAGCATGACATAACATGCTTATACAAAAGTGTGACGTATTATTTTTTGTTTTATATTAGGTTGTTTTATAAGTATCTGTGGCCCAAATAATACAGCATTTTTCACTCTTTTTCGATGAAATTTTTTTCAGTAGTGTTAAAGAGTGTATGCTGAACATGATTCAATCGGTCTTTTTTGAACGAAGCTTATATTTTCATGACAATATACAAACTTTTCAAAAAATCGTGATTTCTAAGGATAACTTAATAAAAAAATATTGATATATGGCTATAGAAGTCGATTCTTGGCAAAATTTTCGTCCTTGTCTGGGTTTTTCTATATGGGGAATCGATTGCACGCATCGAGTCATGAAAAAAGTTATTCGACCACGAATTAAGCGATTTTCGTTAGGAAGCCTGTTTTGGGAATATACCCCTATAGAGATATTTTCGAGTGATCAAAATCGAAAAATTTCTTTAGATTTAAGTTCTTCATGCTGAACCCCCCCCCCCCCGAATATAAAATTTCAGCCAATTTGGAGAACTTTTTGAAAATTCGAGTTTTCGACCCCTTATGATAGAAACTTAGAATTTCAAAACGTTTTTCAAATTGACTGAAATTTTGTATTCGGGGATTTTTCGGAATGAAGCTTCGAAAATGCATGCAATCGATTCCCCGTCTAGAAAAATCCTAGGTCGAAAATTTGTCAAAAATCAACTTCTATAGCCAGATATCAACATTTTTCTTATTAAATTACATCCTTGAAAACCACGATTTTTTGAAAAGTCTGTGCATTGGCACAAAAATATGAATTTCGTTCAAAAAAACATTTATAAAGGCTTGTTCGCACGCAAAAGTGAAACTGGTAAAAAAGTGACAATAAAATTAAAAACTGGTGAGAAAAGTGGCATATGCTTCAATGGAATGAAGAGGATGGAACGATACGAATGACACGATCGAATACAACGATAAGAATGAAGCGATCAAATAAAACGATATGAATGAAACGACATAATGGAACGAAACCAAATTCAGGGTTTTAACACGTCCAGGTCAACGTCAAATTTTTATTGGGAATAAAAATTCATATAAAAATGAGTAGTTCTGTAAAAAGAAATAGTCGAAAAAGT
>JAQGBS010000885.1:0-18345 GCA_034698545.1 Acrobeloides obliquus | reverse complement strand
AAGTACAAGATCCTTTGAAAGCAGGAGAGAGATTGTCGCATTTTTTGCTGCTTCTTAATCCATTAACGGTAAGGTTTGTCAAAACAGTTGACTAATAATTGTTTGTTTGACCTAAAGCTCCCCCACCACTCCTCTTACCTTAATCACAGTTGCATAACCCCGGTAAAATTTTACCAGGGGTAGATCATGGAGTGGGGTGGGTCATGTGTCACGGGGTGGAGGGGATAGGTCATCGATTCCCGGGGACCAATGACCTACCCCCCCCCCCCCCAAAAAAAAGGTCGCCAATCTGTGGAGGGGGGGGGGTGGGTCATAAAAACAAAAATTCTCGACCGGGGTCTGTGCAACTGTGACCTTAATTTATATTTTCTATACCCCAGGAAAATTTATGTCTGTAGTCTAACCAGGGATGCCCAACAACTTACCTTTTCTGTAAGATGAAGATATGTATAATAACAAAATGTCAAAAATTCAAATTTGAGTAAAAATATAAATGTACAATTTTTAGGCTCTACGAATGAAGACCAATGAACTTATTGGCGGTGATCACCAATCTCAAACTCAAGAACGTAGATCTCCGATCGAGGAAGAGTTTGACGCACTTATGAAAGACGTTCATAGATCTGGAATTTGTGAACCTGAATATATTGACATTATAAATTAACTTTCCTAGCTCAACATCCCATATTTGACATTTGATAAGTTATTGATTTATTTATAAAACTTTCATTTTACTTTGCGAACTTTTGTACAATTTTATCCGGTTATGTGATATTTGTGTCATATAAAAGTATTTTATATAGAGAATAATATTCATTACATAAAATTATATATATCAATCAATAAATCTTTCTTACTAACTTTTTAAAAATGACAAAAAAAAGTTGAAAGGTGGCCTCAACCCCCCCCCCCTCTCTCCCGTTTGTGGGATACCATCTAAGCCAGGATTTTGCGGCAGGGAGGGCTAATCCAAGATTTTTTCTTATTAGCCAATAAAGCATTAGCATGAGTATTCTATAATAATTTTTTCATAAAACCTCGAATTGTGTGCTTTTGATTTTCTTCTTTATTATAAATTATTGAACGACAAGCAAAATGGAAGATGAAACAATGTATCAATCGATACCTGTTAACTAGTAAAGAAAAAGAAAATAATTGTACATTATGTTTTGACTAAGCATTTGCATTTTTTAGCTAATATATTTATCATCATTTTTACATTTATCATCCTTTTTACATTGGTTATAACCTATACATAAGCACCATTAGTGAGTTGAAATAAAATTGATTTGTTAATGCGTTAAATGGTCCACTATAAATTGACTTATTACGATGCTCGAAACTTGGGAGAACCCGCACGACTTATTTTAAAATACGCAAATGTGCCATTTGAAGATGATCGTCTTATAAAAGGAACAGGATGGCCGGCAAGAAAATCAGGTATTGCTTCAATAAATTTGTGGCATTAAAGCTCTACAATTTGTGACTTTAAAGCATTATAGTGTTTTCTACAGTAAAAAAATTCAGAATCAAGTGGTCACGAGGCAGAGACTAACAAGGGAACTGTCAGACTGGAAAGATGCGAATTTTTTCCAAAACTAGCTAAAACTGTTCTTTATGGTCTAAAATGGCGGGGAAAAATCGAAAAAAGTGCAATAGAGGCTTCCCTCAAGATATAGAGCCCTCAGAACATCGAAAAATAGCGTTTTCTAGCGTTTCTGAAGGAAATGGGGGGCTTGAAAAACACCTTTATCGGGCTCGTTTTTTTGCAAAAACTTTATATTTCACCGTTTGTAAGACCGAAATTAGGATCCTATTAGTGCTCAATACCCACCCCCTCCCCCTGTTGGCTCCGGTCCAGTGGCCGGGGCTTTGCCCCGGTTATTAAGTGCTTTTTTTGTTAGAAAAATTAAAAATTCAACGTAAAATCGGTTTTTTAGCTTCAGACAAGGATTTGAATTTTTTGGGCTTCGAATTTTGAATTGAAATGACTTTTAAAAACTTTCCCTTGCGTTAATCTCAATAAATAAATTCAGCTTGGAGCGCACTCGAACTGTTTAACACTATTCCCTGGGACCTTGAGTGTTCAAGAAATCGTCTCTTAAAATTTAGAAATGCCATATGGTCAAGTTCCAGTTTTGTGGGTAGATGGCAAACCATTGGCCCAAAGCTATGCAATTTTCCGATTTCTTGCCAGGAAATATGGTATGTCTTGATATAAGTTTTTTTTAAACTTGATAATGATGAAAACAAATTTAGGTCTTACTGGAAACAACGATTTTGAAAGTGCTAAAATTGATGAAATTGCTGATTTTCATAAAGATATTTTTAATGAACATTCACAATATCTTTATAGAAAATTGGGATTTGTTCCAGGAGATGTGGTATGAAAAATATTTCCCCTGCAGTATAGTAGCGTATCCAATGGGAGAATCCGTCATAGTTCCAGAAAAAATTGAAAATTTTTCTATAGGGGGATTAGGATGTTTTCTTTGGTTCCCAAGTGGAAAATTTTTTTTGAAAAAATGTCATTTTCAATTTTGCACTAAAAACTGTCATTTTTCCACCAAAAATCATCAAAAATGGCTATTTTTGCGGAAAAATGTTATTTTTGCCCAAAAATGACATTTTAGTCTTTTTTCCCAAAATACGATTTTTTAAAGAAGAAGCCATTTTTCGGCCAAACAATTATATTTATATAAAAAACGGTTGTCAATAGCTTGCGGCATATTTAGAAGATTGGCTAGTAAGTTGTACTTTACATCAAAAATTTCAAGTGAAAAATTGAATTTTTATAGGAAAAATTGCTAATAAAGCTACCTCGTAATTTGAATGTAAAATACAATTAAACATGTTCCAATTTAGGCTCAATACAAAGAAGCTTTTCTTGAAAGTGTTAATAAAAATTTTCCAACTTATGAAAAAATCATCAAAGAATCTGGATCTGGCTTTCTGTCAAAAGGCGGCATTTCATGGATTGATTTTGTAGTAACCAATTACTTGCTAAGTATTCAAATTCAAGAACCCGATGTCTATGACAAATATCCAGAATTGGATGCTTATGTTAGACGAGTTCACTCTATGCCACAAATCAAGGATTATGTTCAAAATAGAAAATATTCTAGTTTTTAAAGTTCCTAGGCCAACAGTCTACGGCACTATTTTTTTCAAAAAAAGTAAATTATGTTCCTAGACCAACGCGTCAGCGGCGCTCTCCGCTACCGAGCTGTGATTGGTAGCGCCTGTGGCGCTTTACGCTACCGAGCTGCATTTGGAAGCGTCTGTGGTGCTCTACTCTACCGATCTGCAATTGGGAGCGCCTGCGGCACTCTAAGTTACCGAGTTGTACTTGGGAGTGTCTGAGGTGCTCTCCGCTATTGGCTGCACTCGGGGCGCCTAAGGCGCTCTCCAATATCGAGCTGCAATAGAGAGATCCTGTAGCACTCTCTGATACCGAGCCGCACTTTTTTCGCAAAAATTGAATCGTTTGAAAAAAGTATGTATTATTTTTTGGGATCCCCCCTAGCGTCGGTAACTTATAAATATAATTATACAATAAATATCTTTAATAAAGCTAATTATCACAACCAATCCTTCATATCAGGGGTTGATAAATGCGCAAAATAAACTAAGGAGAGTAAATTTAAAACATTGAATGTTTCAAAAATAGCTATCCCAACAAAGTCCAATCTGGCTTCAATCATATCCCATTCTTTTTTAATCTAAAAATAAATTATCTGGTTAAAAAATAATAGACTGACAATTGAGGGGAACTTCCTTGTGCCAGAGACAAAAGGTGTGAAAAGGACTTTTCCAAATTCTTTCAGAGTTATGCAAAAAATAATTTTTGGTGAAAAAAAGGAAAATTTTGGTCATTTTTGATGAAAATAGGACATTTTGGAGACAAAGATGAGAAATGTTTTGACAGTTTTGATGAAAAAATGGAAAATTTTTTGGCCACTACATTATTCACTATTTTTCACTATTTTTTTCCACTTTTTGGAGATTCACATGTGGAATAATGGTGCTTATTGTCCTAATTCTATTTATAAACTTAGAGAATTTGATTTCTAAGCTCAACAAAGAAAGTTTTGGGGCTACTACGCCTCGGGGGTGGGGCACTTAACAGGAATAAAAATGTCGAAGTAAAAACTCATGAAAAATGGACATTTTTTGTTTGTTATACCGATTTTAAAAAAATTTTTCAAGTTTCCTAATTCTTAATTACCTAACAATGGAACTTCTTTACTTTTTGGCAACTTTTCTGATACGATGCCCAATAACAGCATTAATGACAAAAGTGCACCAAGACCCATGTTTACCTTAAATTGTATAATTTAGTGTAATGCTGTTATTTTAAATCTTACCACATCACCGGGCTCATGCTCAGTGCCAGGTGCAAAAATTTATTTATTTATTTATTTGTACGACCATAAAGATCGCGAAATAGTCAACATTGAACATATAATAAATATGATAATATAACCGAACCGGCGAATATCAATAATAAGCATAATACAGCAATAACAAGAGAATACAATCACTTGATAATATCATTAAGTAAAACCCGTTTTAAATTGGCACCGAAGGAGGAAGGGGGTAGTTTTGTAAGTTCAGATGGGAGTTTAAGGTAGATATTAGCAACTCTAACGGTAAAAAAATCGCTGCCAACAATGCTTACAGTGGTGATAAAGAAACATGGAAGCACGACTACCGCAATATAGTATGTAGAGCGTCGCTCAGTTCGAACACATATTGAGACTATAAAAAATAAATTGGAGAATTGTATAGTTGGCTTTAAGTTTGTTTTGTTCTTTTGTGCAATCAATAAAGTTCTTTATTATCCCTATCATAGGTCGACGAGGGCGGGGGGAGGGGGAGTCCCCCTGGCTCACTCAATCATGGACCCAAAATTGAGGGGGACCACCTCATCGGGGTCCCTCCCATTTTGCCGACCTATGATCCCTACTCAACAAGAAAACTAGAAAACCCTATCTTTGTAGTCATAAAACATCTCTCAACTACCCGATTTATTGAGCTCTTTATATTTATACAACAAATATATTTACAAAAACAAATTATGATAGCCAATCTTTACTATCAGGGATGGGTAAATCCGCAAAATAAACGAGAGAGAGTAAATTTAGGACGTTGAAAGTTTCAAAAACGGCTATCCAAATAAAGTCCAATCTTGTTTCAATTATATCCCATTCTGCTTTAATCTAAAAATAAATATACTGTTAAAAATAATAAATTGGAATCGAGTGCTATCGCGCTCGGAGGGTAGAGGAGATTTTCTGCTTCGAGTGCTTGCTCCGAAAATTTTCTCCGAGCTCTCCGCTTCGAATTCTCTGTTCCGAGCTCTTGTTCCGAGCGCTTGCTCCGAGAACTTCTTCGGCACTCCGTTCCAATCGCTCTATTTTTGATTTTTTTACGAATTTTTTAAATTTTTAGCCCATTGTTTAATTTTTGAAAATTCTTGAATATTTTTTAGTACCGAGAAGCCAAGCGCTACGCTCTCGGAAGGTGAGATGAGGTGAGCAAAGTTTTTGACTATAGCCATTTCTTTGAATTTTTTCCATCTGAGGGCCTGGATTATTGCAAAAACCTAATTTTTCGACCACTTTTTCTATTAAATGATCCTATACACCCAATATAAAAGTTGTAGCTCGCGTTTTCAGCTTTCTAAAGACACCAAGATCATCGAGATTGAACTTAGCTATTAAGAATTATACTTAAAATACTAATGTGTAAAAGTTTCAGGATTGCTTAAATTGCCTAGAGGCCAAAAATGGCATTTTTAAGGTTGCTCAAATGCACCTTTGTTTCTGTGTTGCTTCTCATATTACAAACTCAATTTTCTAATTTCATGGGGATCTCCAAAAGGTTTGAACTTTTGAGACATCGTCTCTTATTACCTCAGCTTGTCGTTCATCCATTTTATTTTTGAATTCTCCAATAATATGTTTCCATCGATTTACATCTTTCCTAAAATATTTTTCTCAACTAGTCAAATAATTTTACTTACTCGGTTTTAGAAAACACCTTTTTAATAAAATTCTTTTTTCCCACTTTTGGTGATTCCACTTCACTTTTATCTATCGCATGTGGACCAAATCCATTTTCTAGATTTAATTTAATATCCGATCCATTCGAGCTGATTGATGGCACTCGTTTATGATTTTTCAACGTAGAATTACTAGAGGATCTATTCAATCTCATTAAATCCTTATCTGGTTTCTTTGCTGGAAACATTCTCAAAAGAGTAACCTTGTATAGCCACTCTGGTGGCTTTTTTCCAGAATGAGCCAATTTTTGAAATTTATACAGTGAGGTCATTTCTAATAAAATGCACAGGACGAAAACTATCAAGATTATCAAAATATATAAGCCTAGAATTTTGTTCATTAATCAAAAAGTAACAATAATTTACCTAATAAGGGCATTTCTTGACTTTTTGGCAATTTATCTGAGATGATTCCTAGTAACACCATCAATGCCAAAAGAGTACCAAGACCCAAATTTGCCTTAAATTACATAATTTCCTTATAAAATTTGTTTATTGAAACTTACCACATCACCAGGTTCATGCTCAGTGCCAGGTGCAAAAATGCCAACAATGCTTACAACGGTTATCAAAAAAGTTGGAATCACGATTACGGTAATGTAGTATGTAGAGCATCGTTTAATTTGGAACACATATGAATACTATATAAATAATTTATTGGTAGTTTTGTGCAATTTACGCAAAATGTGTAAATTTACTTTCAACGAATTAATTGGAAAATCAATAAAAATCAATTCGAAAAATCGACATAACTTTAATAGATCAACGTTTCAGGCCTCCAAATTTGCGGCATTCCTCCCCCTTGTCAAATTCAAAATGGATTTGAAATATCTATGTAATTTTTCTTTCTAAAATAATCTTTCTTTTTGAATAAAATTTAAATGAATGATCAATCGTTCTCGACTAATCATTCTAGATATTTAATGTTTTCCAAAATGTAAACTTCTAATCTTTTTCAAATTTTCATATAAAAATTGTCTTAAAGTTCAAAATAAATCATTCTGTAGTCAATTTCGAATGGGAACAAGCTAGCTAACCGCCTACACAGGCCGAGAACTTCTTTTCTTGGAAATTCTTATACCCTTAAGACCCCCTACCCCCTAACTTTTGATGAGAAACATTTTTGCGTTGACTAGAGATTCTGAAAAATTTTTGGTTTATTGGAATTATGGAGGCTTAAAATGTTGATCTGTTATCTGTTTTTTTTCGAATACCGAAAAATCACAATTTTTCCGAATTTCTCATCAACGCAAAAAATGTCTTTCATCAAAAGTTAGGGAGTAGGGGATCTTAGAGGGAGGAATGGCGCAAATTTGGAGGCATGAAACGTTGATCTGTTAAAGTTATGGCGATTTGAAAATAGATTTACATATTTTACGTAAATTTACAACTGCACAACATTACTCATTGGGCAAAATAGTGTAAGAAAACAAGATGTTTGTTTTGTTTTACGCGTTCAAGTTATTCGCAATTTATAAAACACTTGAAATAAGAGTTCAAAAATCCTTGAAATAATTTTTTGTAAACTATGAACTTTTTAAAAAAAAGTTATTGAATTTTTTTAATTGAATGTTTTTCGTTATATAAATATGGAACTCCGGAGGGGATGCGTTAAATTTGAGAAATGTAAGGTTACTTTAAAAACAACATACGACATATCCCTTTTCACCCCAGACTCCATCATCTGTTTCAAGGCGATGGATAATAGTGACATTGTCAACTGACCATGCCGAGTTACCCTAAAAGTTAAAAATTTCAGGCATCATTGCATCTTTTATAATTTCTACAAAAATATTACCATAAAATTTTTTGGCTTGTATGGTACTGGAATTGGTATAAATGTAAACATAGTGTTGTCCATCATATTTGAACTAAATGATAGTGTACAAAATTGTGTATCAAAAGGAAACTAAATTTGTTTTTAAATATACAACATATTTTGAAAGAGTATTATACTCGATGCACCAAAATCTTGCATGTTGTTTCGACATATTGAGGCATTATGATAGAAACCTGGCCATTGTATTCAATCTAAATGAATTACAGTTGACCCTCGATAATCCGCCACTCTTGGGGACCGAACCAGGGGTGTTAAAGCCTCAGTTTTTTAGTCCGAGTCTGATTTTATTTTAAGATTGAGTTCGAGTCTTACAAAAAGTATCAAGTTTTTCGAGTTCGATTTTTGTGACATCCCTGAACCGGACCCTGGGTGGCGTATTAGAAATAGCTGCTTATCGATTTCGAAGGTCTCCAGCAAGTCTGCGTCTGAACGGCAAATCAAAATTGCCCCTGAAACAATGCCCTCTCTCTGTAGGATAATTACCCTCAGCGAACGCATGGGTCAATTGACTCGGGGTTGGGCTCAGTTTTTCTTCCGGTGGCAATTTCTCCCCTGTAGCCCAGTAGTTCCCTAAACAATTACTTCCAACTTTTGGACAAAAATTGGGGAAATTTTCTTTTTGGTTGGCTGGGGCAATTGTCCTCGACCCTGAATGGTTAATTATTGAGGGTGTCGGATTAGCGAGGGCTGACTGTATTAAAAGACTATAAATTTTTCAACTCATACTTTAGCCCAATCCTTTGCTTTGGACAGGAGATTTTCAAAATCTTTGCTAAAAATGAATATTTTATAACCGACATTTTATAAAAATTTACCAATTAAAATTAAATATATCCGATCTCCATACATCTTGGGCTGGGACAAGAACACTTTCGGTTCCATTATATTTTGCTGGATCCCAGTGAAATCTTGGATCTCTCCACATCTACAAATCATCATACCGTATTTATTCTAATAGAATGACAGTCTCTGATAGAACGACACCCCCAGGAGGGTTTGAAAAATAGAACGACAGTCTAATACAACGACACCCCCCCCCCCTCCCAGATGTTGAACAATATAACGATATATCATTCTATTAGAATAAATACGGTAAATATAAAAAACCTATTCCTGTGTCCGTACGTCAATAAGTCAGATTGAGATCTCAGGAACGGTAAATTTTTGAAAGTTAGTAGGTAGGGAGTAGGTGTGTAAGAAACAAAAAAAATTTGGGTACGACCTAAAAAATTCTATTTTTAAGGGTTTTTCCAAAGATCGCCGTATTACAGTTATTTTAGCGTTTCCAGCGCTGATTTTTTGTACTTGGGGGTTTTTCGACATGGGGAATAATACTAAGAGGCCAAAATATGCGAATTTAAACAATAACATCAAATTAGTCAATTTTTTGTGCTCGATGTTTTTCGGATATGGGGAAAAATCTGAAAAAATTGTTTACTTTTGACCTCATGGGGTGCCCTCACCAGAAGGGGGTATAAAAAACCTAAGGCCAAAATATGCGAATTTTAAAAAGAGCACGAATCGGCTAATTTTTTGCACTCGGGGGTTTTTGAGTATGTGGACCACGTATCCAAACGAATTCTTCAATTTTGATTCAATGGGTACTAAAGGAGGGGGTAGTATAAAAACCTAGGGGCCAAAATATGCGAATTCAAAAATGGCACCAAAAATCGTCTAATTTAAAAAAAAATCATAAGGGTTCCCCATTTGTTTTCCCCTAAAATTTGGAAAATTTTCGAAAAAAATAAGGGGGGACCAAGGCAAATTTTTGAAAATTTTGGAAAAATGGAAAAATTGCGAAAAAATCACCTTGGGGAACCCTTATGATTTTTTGAAAAATTCGAAAAAAGTGGCAAAAAAATCACCTTGGGGGACCATTGATGTGCCCTCCCCCTTCCGAAATTTCTGGTTATGTTACTGGCTGTAATTCCGTCCGGTTCCGTTAAATTCCGGCCTTTTTATCGGTTTCGGTTCTGTTCCGTTTCCGTACTCGATGATTCCGGTTCCGGTCATTGAATCTGATCCCTACCCCTTCCCCTTTTCATTCTTCTCCCTATGCCCCTCCCCCGCAATGGTGTAGGAAAGGGGGCACGTTCATTTTTTAGTTTAATTTCCCTTTTTAAAAGACTTACTTGTTTTCTAGTGACAACATAACTAGCCATTTGTATATCTTCTTCCTAAATCAAACATTTATTAACTAATTTTTTTAATCCACAAAGAAACTTACAACTTCTATAAGTATAGAACCCAATAAAGTTTCTGATATATTAACTAATTTATTTTCATTGGCAAAGGGTTTAACTCTTCTATCATATCCAGCAAAGATGTCTTTTATTAGATTTTCATAGTTACCTAGAGGGAGTTGAGCTAAAATTTTGAATTCATATAACAATTAGCAATGAAAGAGACTAACCATGCGCATATAGGCTGATCAATTCGAGAGCTATCAAAAATAAACCGTAATATAACATCATATTCATTTAGTTTTTATTTTTAACTAGTCAAAAACAATTCTTAATTTTAAACAATGCATAGGGTAAAGAAATGAAACGGAATGTGTGGGTAATATGATTAATTGATTGACTACTTGGAAGTGTGATATTAAATAAGTAAAGTACAAAACGAATCGAATGAAATGTCTATGGTCGTTCAAAAATCAATTCGAATGAAATGTCTTTGATCGGTCAAACTTTTTTATAGACGTAGTTTTTTAATGAGTTTTCCTCGTAAATTGGCGCTCGACAATTCTAACAAGGGAACATTCCCAAGTGTTTGGTCACAACCTATATCGAAAGTAATGTTATTTGACAGCTTTTTGATGGAGAAAACAAATTTTAACAAATTAGTGTAGCGACCAAAAACTACCGTTTTATAACACTTTCAAACAACCTTTTTACTCACTTCCAGTCGCTGCCATTACCTCACTCAAGAGGCGTGGTTGGACAGCTTTCTCCCCGGGTCTTTCTCGACCGAAATTGAGTAAAGAGGTTGTTTGAAAGTGTTATAAAACGGTAGTTTTTTGGTCGCTACATTAGAATGCACAATTTGAAAAAAGTCGTGAAGCTATAGCGATCTTTTTGCTTTTAAATTATGATCAAAGAATATAAGAAATTTTAATGCAACTAATCAGAAAGGCCTCATGGCATAATCATAGTGCGCCACAATTCCACTTTTTAGCTGTTGGTTCGACCCCCCGTCGGAGTCGAAATTTTTTTGCATCTTAAATTTATTATTATTATCATGCATCTTTCACATGCTATAGAGTGGAGGAACATGCCATGGTTTCAGACTTACATGATTTTTTAATCAAATTATCAACGTGAAACAATAGAATAAAATTTTAGACATAAAGAACAAAAAAAACATGATTAGATGTTTTCATAATATCTATTCCCTCTTTTAGTGTCTGTTTCATGCTGTTAAAAAAATTATAAACTAGCTCTATGGATAGAGAAGGCGAACGTCCGATCTGGTAATCTAAGCAACGCATGGGTCAGAAAAACATCATAAAAGTTACTCGGTAAACATTCTAAATTGTTTTCCATCGATAAGGCGCTATGACATTTTATCGCAAAGCGCCAAAGGTATCTGATTCGAGTCCTGCCGAACCAGATATATACCAGATAATCCCACATTTAGAATTGTAACAATTTTTGACCCTTTCTTCCAGTTTAAAAAATTTAAAGATTGCTTATAAAAATTTAAGAAATACAACTAACCATGCGGCCTTTTTGGGGATATTACAAGCACTTTATTCATTTATACAAAAATTTACAAATAACAAAAAAGAATTAATAATTATTCCAGCCAATATTTCATATCAGGAGATGGTAAAGCTGCATACCAAATTAATGAGAATAAATTTAAAAGATTGATAGCTTCAAAGACAGCAATCAAAATAAAGTCCAACCTTGCTTCAATCATATCCCATTCTTTTTCTATCTAAAAAGATTAATTGATAAGTTTTTTGCTAGTCGAGTCCACACTGTAAGTTAGTCAGGAATTGTCAATATGGGAGGGGAAGTCAAGGTTAGTGCATTTGAAAATATCCCCTTTTACTCTCGATAGGTATGGCACTGACCCCCTCCCCCAACCTGAAAATTCCCCCCCCCCCAATCTTGGCCAAAATTACGACACTGGGTGGAGGTGAGGTACAATGTAAAGTTAAGTTTTTTGTGACAAAAAATTAAACCAGTACCTCTCTTTGTCTCTCATCATGTTTTGATTTAAGTTCACCAATAATACCTTTCAATTTATAATCTTTCCTATAAAACAAATATTTAAAGGGGGTAAGAATTAGGGACTAATCTCTGAAAAAAATTTTTTGCCAAAACGGCTTATATAGGGGTAAAATTATGCGAAAAATCGATTGCGCGCATTCCCGAAGCGTGAAAATGCTTCCTTGACCAGGTTCAGAAAAATAGATGTGTGTATTGAAGCGAAAATCGAAAAATTTTGAAATTTCTCTCTCAAAATCACATTTCTGGGGGTAATTTCATACGGGGAATCGATTGCGCACATTCCCGAAGCTTGAAAACGCTTCTCTGATTCTGATACATGTTGGGTTTTCGCTTCAATACACACTCTTACTTTCCTGGATCAGGGTCAAGGAAGCATTTTCATGCTTCGGGAATGCGCACAATCGATTTTTCGCATGATTTTACCCCTATATAGACTGTTTTGGCAAAAAATTTTTTCAGAGATTAGTCCCTAAGTCTTAACCCATCCTTTAATAAAATTTTGAAAATTTTACTTACTCGCTTTTAGCAAAAATTGTTTTAATAAAATATTTTCCAAACAATTTATTTGTCATTTGCAGCCAATTTTCAAGGGCATCCTTTGAACCTTGACCATTTTCTAGGCTTATTTTAATATCTGATCCATTCGACAGAGTTGGGCTAATTGCGGAGACTGATATAGTATTTTTAAATGCAGATAATGAATAATATGAGATGTTGGAATCCTTTCTTTTCTTTTTTTTCTCCCATGGCAACATGCCTACTAGTGCTGCTTTATATAGCCATTGTGGAGGCCTTTTTCCAGAGGTAGACATTTTTTGAAAGTAATATAACGAGGCCATTTCTAATATAATGCAGATGACGAAAAAAATCAAGATTACCAAAATATGGAAGCCTGGAATTTTTCTATTAATCAATCAAAATCAATAAATTACCTAATAAGGACATTTCTTGACTTTTTGGCAACCTTTCTGAGATGATGCCTAATAACACCATTAATGCCAAAAGAGCGGCAAGACCCAAGTTTGCCTTAAATTGTGTAATTTTTGTCAAATTTTGTAATTTTGAAATTACCACATCACCAGGCTCATGATCAGTGCCAGGTGAAAACACGCCAACAATGCTTACAGCAGTAATAAAAAATGTCGGCACCAGAATTACAGTAATGTAATACGTAGGGCACCGTTTAATTTGGATTATATATGAAAACTACATAAATTTGAGAATTATATGTTGGTTTTTAAAAGATAACAAACCACATCTCCTTTTTCTCCCCAAACTCCTGGTTCCTGTTCTCTGTGAGTGGTAATGGTAACATTTTCAATCGTCCACTCGGAGTTGCCCTAAATTTATTTCATTTTTACTATCTTCACTTGCAAATGCTAAACCTGAGCAGAGTTGTCCAATTTTCCAAAAAATTTACGAGAAGGTAAAGTGGGCAACTTCGAAAATTTGACCTCCCCCCCTGAGTCGACGAACAGAAACAGGTAGCGAAAATTTTTTTCATCCATTTTTTACAACTATTTGCCAAGATTTTCACGAGTAAATAAAGTCACAATCTTGTATATTTACGACGGGGTAAGTCCATTTCTGGACCCTTACCGATTTATGATAAAATGAAGATGATGTGATAAGAAAAGTTGTGTATGGGCTTATAGGAAATTGCTTCAAAATATTACTTTAAATTTTTTTGGCTTATAATCCACTGGAATTGTTGTAAATGCTAAAGCGTCGCCCAACATATTTGAAGTAAATGAGATCATACAGTATTGAGTATCAAATGGAAACTAAATTTTAAAAGTGCATTAGGTCATCTGGAAAGTTCTTTCATTGAATAAAAGTTAAGACAGGTCTCTGTAAGAATCATTTGGCCGGTGGGACAAGGATCAAGGGTTTTTTTGTTTCGACTAAAATCGATAGGACATTGGTTCCTGAACATGGAATTGAGATAAAAAAAACTTAAAACCTCAAATCTGTAGAGATTGGGGATGAGGGATGATGAGGGGAGTCAAAAAATTTGCAATTCAAGATCGACTCCGATTCAGATAAAAACAAAGCCATTGATTCCTCCACCCACCATCCCACATTTTTACTTTAATATTCTCAATAATCAGGATATTGGTTTTCTGTGTGGTAGAACTTTCTGGAAAACCTAATTTTTCAAAATTAACATACCCTATGCACCAAAATCTTGCATGTTGCTTCGATATATTGAGGAATGATGGAAGCAACTCTGCCATCAAATTGTATCTAAAAAATATGCCTATAATTTTAATTATATATTTTTTGCACAAAACCATACGTTGGACCAATCTTTCGCTTCTGGTAGAAGATTTTCAAACTCTTTGCTAAAATTATATATTTTTTAAATTAAAATTTTGGCACTATAACTCTTCGTACAATTGTGGTTCATACGGACTTTTCGTACAGGTACTTTTCGTAAAACACTTTTCGTACGTTACTTTTCGTACATTCACCTTTCGTACATCGTTTCATACGGAACTTTTCGTACAAATATTTCGTACGAACTTTTCGTTGCCTGATTATTATAAAATTCGTTAAGTACCTGTACAAAAATCCGTACAAATTGTACGAAAAGTTATAGTGCCAACATTTTTTATAATATATTACTTATTATAATTAAATACATCAGCTCGCCATATATCTTCAGAAGGAACAAGAATATTTTGGATTCCACCATATTCTGATGGTTCCCATTTAAATCTCGGATCGGTCCAATTCTATAAAATAGAAAGACTAAAGGAGAAAGAAAAAAAGTTGCTATTTTGATGTTTTCTAAAAATTCATGAAAAATGGGGCATTTTTGTCTTATATAAATTCTGAATCGTTACTTTTACAAGATAAGAGACCGCGCTAATGCTCTTGTAGGGATGAGTTTGAAAAAGTAAGATTTTGACGCCCATGCAAATGTTTAGCAATTCCGGATTTACAGTAAATACAAAAATTGTTATATTTTTCATAAATTTGTAGGATATCAACAACAAGGACAATTTTTCTACTGGACTAGTCCTTAAGACTTACTTGTTTTCTAGTGATAACATAACTTGCAACCTGTCTGTTTTCTTCCTAAATAGAATTTTTTACATATCAATTTTTCGATATTAAAATCCGTTTTATTTCGAGCCTGTCGGGAACTGCAGTATTTTGCAGTCTATAGGTGCGTGGATCGATCCAACTTGTTGTAATGCTGTGTAGTAGCAGAGGTGTGCAGGTCCGAAAATAAGCATGCATACATGAAAAGAGGGGACACTAATTTTGAAAATGTGCGTGGGTGCTTATGTTTTTGCAGTCTTTTGTGTGGGGTGATGATTCAAAGGGAAGAGGAGAGGTCTTGTGTGGAGGAGGAGAGGGAGATTATTATCATTTTTTGGGGCTCTCTGCATGGGGTGACACTAATTAGTGCCCCTACACGTATGTAAGCAAGACCAAGACGGCTATCTGGTCTAGGGCATGCTTGGTCTTTCCTGCCATAGCCAATCTAGTTTTTCTATTGCATAATTTGCGTCTAACTTATTGTGCAAGCTTGAAATGAAATCGAACTTATCAGTGGCATAGCGAAGGGATGGGTGGAGAGATCAATTGCCCCTCTCTTTCTAGATAAAGGCTAGAAAAAACACAAGGGTACCTTCTTATAAATTTGATAAAATTTTAAAATTATAAATTGCCACCTAGCTTCGAATAATTTTTTGAGAATCGCCCTCACCAATCCCAAATCGCACCCACGTTCAGATTTAGCTACGCCATTGATCACTATTTAAACGTACAACTTGTATAAGGATGCAACCTAATATAGTTTCAGACATTGCAACAGGCTTATTTGTACTGCTAAACGGCCTCACTCTTTTATCATACCCATTAAAGATGTCGTTCAGTAAACGTTCATAGTGACCAGGAGGAGATTGAGCTAAAATTTTTAGTAGTATACAAAAATGGCATAGCCTAAAATTTACCATAAGCATAAAAGCATATCAATTTGAGATATAATCCTATCAAAATGTAACTGGGCATCTTAATTAAATAGAGCAATCTTGGACTAGACAAAAACAATTAAAATCTTCAATTTTAATCAATTCGAAATGAAATCTAGTGATAAAAATTTCCAATCATAAAAAAGAAACAATACGGACAATTCTTGGTGTGTAATGTAATTACGTAAGTTAAAGTACAAACAAAAATTTATTTAATTAGATGGGTCTCTATCACGTAGAATGATTTATTGAATTCTTTTTTAAACTGTCTATGTGCATTATAAAGGTAAGAAAATTGTTAAGAGGGTAAAATTAAAAGAAATCGTTTAGTAAAGCGAAGAACGGTTCACTTGACAAATGAAATGGCATTCCAAAAACCTGCTGATACCAAACTTTCACGAAATAACAAAAAATTACATCCGTCATTATTGTTTTTACGGCGGCAAGTTTTTCAGAAACTTTAGGTTATTTGAAAATATTAGGGGCTTACTTTTTATTACATAATCAAACTTTTCGGATTTTGTGATCTCCTTCCTAGAAGTACCATCCGACTTTTCGATTTTTAATCATATTACGTAAAAAATAATCATTTTTAGTGCAAAAAAATCATGCGAAAAATCGATTGTGCGCATTCCCGAAATGTGAAAATGCTTCCTTGACCCTGGTTCAGGAGAAAACGGTGTGCTTATTGAAGCGAAAATCAAACATTTTTCGATTTTTATGAGAAAACCGTCGATTCTTAGGTTTTTCTAGGCGAGGAATCGATTGCTCACATTCCCGAAGCGTGAAAACGCTTCCTTGATCCTGATTCAGGAAATGGGGTGGATGTATTGAAGCGAAAATCGAAAATGTTTGATTTTCGCTTCAATACACCCACCCTATTCCCTGAATTAGGGTCAAGAAAGCGTTTTCACATTTTGGGAATGCGCGCAATCGATTTTTTGCATGATTTTACCCCTATATAGGCTGTTTTGGCAAAAAAACATTTTTTCGCAGAATGACCTCCAAATGAGACTCCCCTTTAAGAAATTTGTTATTTGGGAGGGGGCACGTAACCAACGGTGTCCCTACCTACGGCACTGATCGCAATGATTTTAATACTCCCCTTTCCCAATCCCTATAATCAGGCACTTAGCGAGAGGGGTAATCCGGACAGTTCATAGGAAAACTTCAATTTTAACGGAACCTGTATTGACCTAATGACCTGAACTAGAGGAGGGCATCAGTGACCTGAGACCTGATGCCCTCCTCTAGTTGGCTCTTCTCTCTACATCATTGTCTTAGGGGGCTTTTCAAAAATATATCTCTCAAGGTGGTAGAATACTTGTAAATTATTATTTTTTATCATTCCTGCCTGAGCAGAGGGCCGACCTTTTCCACTCCCATTTTCGACTAACCAAGATGAGTTCTATTATTAGAAATGTTATAAGTACTTTATGCATTGTCAAAAATATACAAACAAGAAAAAATATTAATTATTCGAACCAGTACTGTAATTATGGAGGGGGGATCTGGGGAACCTTCCTCCAAGCCTGAAAATTTTTTAATTTTTGTGAAGAAAAATGAAAATTTTAAAGAAATCCAAATTTGGACCAAAATTACTACACTGATTCAAACCCATTTTTCATATCAAGAGATGGTAAAGCTGCAAACCAAACTAATAAGAGTAAATTTAGAAGATTGAAAGTTTCGAAGATAGCAATCCAAATAAAGTCCATTCTAGCCTCAATCATATCCCATTCTTTTTGAATCTAAAAATTAATTGATAAGTTTTTTGCTAGTTGAGTCTACATTATATCGGTCGCTCCAAAAATATTTTCGGTCGAAGTGAATTTTAAGAGTACTCATGCTCCTCTCCAGGAATATGCCCAACATTATGTATGAAACTTTATATTTGGAGAGATAGACGCTTCAGAAGCTCAACGAGCCGAGACTTGAAGGACCAGCCCAGTAATTTACAATCATCTAAAAAATGATATACTCGGAAAGATCATGAAAGATGGAGAATTTTTTGTTTTTACGGCATGTTCTGAATCGTTGTAGTTTTCGAGATGATGCGTTTGAAATTTTGAATTTGTGTACAAGCTCTTCGTTGTAATACACAAACTTTTTTGAACTTTTTGCGGAAAAATCAATTTTTGCACCAATTTTTTAAATTTTCATAAAATGAACATTGTAGCAATTTTTTATAGCTAAATGAGACGAACAAAA
>JAQGBS010000884.1:0-18349 GCA_034698545.1 Acrobeloides obliquus | reverse complement strand
CATAAACACTTTCTTCATGTGGAAAAATCAACTTGTTGACATTTTCCATGATTCCAAAAATTCTTGAAAATAAGGAGACATCCGATTCACTTAAGCTTAAATATGGAGTTTGAGGGACACTTAAATTTGTTAACAACGTTGATATAAGGGTCTGCCCGACAAACTACAAGACGGCTTTTTTAAATTGGATTTAAAATAAAAAACTTGATGCTTTTTGAAACATGATCATCCTTGGCAGAAAATCGGTCATTTTTTTTAACAAAAAAAGAGTAAGTCATAGGTTACCAAGGGGTGGAGGTACAGTACCCCCCATCCTCCCTCACCACTCATTTTTGCCGTTTGAAACATATGTGGTCCCTCATGGGGTAAAAAAATTGAATTTTCAAAAAGTTTTCCAATTTGGCTGATTTTTTGCTCTGGGGGTTTTTCGACATGGGGAACTCGAATCCGAAGGAATTTTTTGATTTTGACAACAGGAAGGTACCCCATACGAGGTTAAAACCCCAAAAAGGGGGTTTTTACCTCGTATGGGGTACCTCATTGTAAGCTATTTTTGACCATATTCCCGAGGTCTAGGACAAAAGATAACGGCGGATTCGTGTTCAGCGCATAGAAAAACCCTAGGAGGGTCGAAAATTTCGTCAAAAATCGACTTATATAGCTAAATATCAATAGTTGAAAATAAGGATACATCTTTGAAAGCCCAATTTTTAAAAAGTTTGAGTATTGACACGAAAACATGAGTTAAGCTCAAAAAGACTGATTGGATCGTATTCGTCATACATTCTTGCTTACTACTGAAAAAATTTCATCGAAAACGAACGAAAAATGCTGATTTTAGATGTATTTTTTAAGCGGCAACAATTTACTCCACGACCCAATATATATTAAAAATAGCAATCTTGTTAGAGGTCTAGATAATTTTTGCATAAGTCTTTTTGATAAATTTTTTTCGGCTTCTGATCAGAAAATTGTGAGGAACAATAATCATCACCTGTAACAGACCGGGTTTGACGTGTTAAGCGTGCCTTTCATATCATCTGCATGCTTTTCTTATCATCTGCATGCCTTTCTTATATCTTCACATACGGCGCTGGATTTTTTTGCCTTAGCAATAGTATTCCGGTTTCGGTAGCGTTTGAAAGTTCATCGATCACTGATTGCAAACTTGTGAAAAGTTTTTGGAAAAAAGTATTCCACGGGGTATTTTGGGCTTCATTTTTGAGGGGATATTTGCAAAATTTTAACATTTTAATGCTACTAGCACAACTCCTCGTAGGAATTGAATTGAGACTTCGTTGACTACTCATGTGAAAGCTGAGAATCTTTTCTGAAACTTTTAAAAAGATGGCTATGTAAAGTTTTCGCTTCAATAAAGCTGGAGAGACGGGCTACAACTTTTATATTAGGTGTATGGGGCCATTTCGTGGAAAAAGTTGATGAAAAATTAGATTTTTCACAAAAATTAGGTTTTTCACAAAATCCTGCTCTCCTGAGGGGTCAAAAATTCAAAAAATGGCTCTAGAAAAAAACTTTTTTCCCACGGGAGCTTCCAATTGGCTCTAAAAATTATCTACAACATCTCTGCTTTGTCCAAATCTCGAACTCCGAAAAATATTTTTTGGCTCTGAAGCTGGGCCAAAATGGGCATTTTTAAGTTTGCACACCACTTCAAATACACCAATGTGTTTATTTTGGTCCCAAATTTCATATTCCATCATCAGTTTGTCTAGTGCCGCGGGAAGTTCGAAATTTCAAGATATCGTCTCTTAAATTGAGGATATCTTTTTTCAGTTCTTGATGTGATTATTTTTTAATATTCACAAAAATTCAAAAATTACAAAAGGTGGCAAGGTGGCATTGAGTCAAAAAAGGTGGCATTTATACAACCCTACGTTTAACAGAATCGAAAACAAATTTCATTGTTTCACTACACGGTTATAACTTCACGAATTTTAGTCAAAAATTGACTTTTTGACCCCTTAGATGATTTTTTCCGGGAAAGTGATATTCTACAAAGTTGTTCCCCATAAAACTTGGCAGTGAATAACGTTTGAAATTGGCAGTTTTCGAAAAAAGAAAAAAAATTAAATTTTCGCGTACACAAATTTTATTGATTTAGGAACGAATTTTCATGTTTTCGTTGTAATACACAGTTGTCAAAAATCGCTAACTACAAACGCAATTACCTCGAAAACTACAACGATTCAGAACATGCCGTAAAAACAAAACATGCTCTATTTTTCATGAACTTTCCTTATATATAATTTTTTCATGGTGTTTTTTTCAAGTGGACTGGTCCTTTAACCCATTTGCATAAAATTTAGAGTGCTAATATATGGGCGAAAATCTCAATCATATAAGTATAGAGTTAGGCTCAACCAAAGAAGTTGGAAAAATTGTACATCTTTTTTTTCCGACCGGACTGGTTCTTTAATAATTAGACATAGAGCTCCGTTTCATATTACGCGATAGTTATTTAAAAGCTACTTTCTGTAATAATCGACTCTTGGTCCATTAAGGAAAGATCCGGAAAAGTTGTTTGATTTGTCTAAATTTCACATGTTGGGCAATAGGACGGAATGCACCGCACGGTTTTTATAGGACTGAGCGCACAGAGAACTGAGCACACAATGAATGAAAGCACAGATCGAGCGCACGGACTAAGCGCACGGACTGAGCGCACATTTTATAGGGTGTTCAAAAAACTGGATTTTTGAGCGCTTTAAAAAAAAGTTATCGTGTTTTTTAACACCCTATAACAAGAAAGCGCG
This sequence comes from Acrobeloides obliquus, assembly GCA_034698545.1. Classification (NCBI taxonomy): domain Eukaryota; kingdom Metazoa; phylum Nematoda; class Chromadorea; order Rhabditida; family Cephalobidae; genus Acrobeloides; species Acrobeloides obliquus. Next base: position 15,575 of record JAQGBS010000884.1, on the reverse strand, counting down.
TTTTATTTACAGTACATAGGATCAATACTAATATTAAATGTACGCTATAAAACATATTGAAATTATTCTTATCCATCCTATTATCATAAACGTATAATGTCTGTCGGGCGATCTCGGGAATGTTAGATTTATTCATGATTTTTCAAAAAGTGCTGATTTTGAGATGTCAAATCTGACAAAATCTGATTTTGGGCCCGGGTGGCCAATTGGGTAAAATGCTCCTCCATGTCGCCAACAGGCGAAGATTCGAGTCCATACTTTGGAACAGTACCGGAAGAAAGAAAAAAGTACATATCCACTTGACCTAATTCTTTTTATTTTGAACGAGGATAGTAAAGGAACAACTTCGACAAATTTTCGGAGTGGCCCATTTCTGGATCCCAGCCCAGGTATGATTAATAACAAACAATTCTTTATAGAATATTTACTCTTGTACTACAAGCTCGAATAGCCATTATCAGTAAAGAAAAAATCACAAAAATTCAAACTTTAACTATCACAACAATAACAACAGTTCAAAGAAATAACAATACTCATAAATAACAATTTTTAGTTAGAGATTAAAATAAAGGATCTTGAACACAAACAGCATCTTTATAATAAGAAAACTGATCGCACAACCCAGTTGTCCATGTATGTGTCCAACTGTCGGTAGTTTGAATTTTTACACATTGATAACCACGTAGGTTAGTTGGTTCTCCAGTGGCCCAATTTGTATAGTCAAGTCTGGTGCCATCTGTCCAACCCCAGTAGTTATTGATAGGATAATACAGCCCAATCCATGTGTAAAATCTGAAGTATGAGCTGGAAAAGCCTAAATACACTATGTTCAATAAGTTATTCACAGTAGCATATTTAGGGTGAGAAAGGGGCGGCCACCCCGAAACTAAAAACATGAAAAAATTTTCCTTTTGGTCCCTCTTACTATGTGTTTTTTCTTAAATTTTTCCAAAATCATAATGGCCATTTTTACAGCAAGTTTCAATAAATAAAAATTTAAAAATGGCCAAAAAACACCCAAAAATTTTTTCTCAAATTTTCCTCAAAAACAGTATTTTTTCATCGTTTCGAACATTTTTTACTTTAGTCGAAAAAATTTTGTTGCGAATTTTTTCGGCAGTATAACTTTTCGTACAATTATGGTTCGTACGGATTTTTCGTACTGGTACTTTTCGTACAAACCCTTTTCGTACGGGTACTTTTCGTACGAATTTTTCGTACAGGTACTTTTCTTACAAACTTTTCCTACAGATACTTTTAGAAAAAAATTTTTTTAAATAGTTAGGGTTTATATGTTGAAAAAAACATTATAATTTTTTATTCATTTATAGCACAAAAGTACCCGTACGAAAAATATTTGTGCGAAAAGTACTGTACGAAAAGTTCGTATGAAAAATAATTGTACAGAACAATTGTACGAAAAATCCGTACGAACCATAATTGTACCAAAAGTTATACTGCCATTTTTTCGTCTTGATTTCATGAATAAAAGAGCAAAGAATCAGCCCAAATCGACTTAAGATGATCGAGATATGGTCCTTTTTTAAACTTGTTTCACCGGTGATACAACGGGCACTCCCCGGTTAAAATAAATTTGATTACTCGATACAACAGCTCCTTGCAGCGCATTATGTATCGAAGCCAAATTTCCACCTTGACCCATACATTGGTTTGAGACATCTGTGAAATTGCTGCCATTTACCAGCTAAAAATGTGATAACTTATAGAATTTTAGGTAAAATAAAATTTCATACTTTATAACATAAGTTGGTAGCAGTATAAAAAGTCCAATTTGTTTGACAAGGAGGACCATTTTTAGGAACTTTACAAACAAATGATTTATTGTTAACACATGTATCTGGCTTCCAATTTCCAGTGGAAGAGTTAAAACTTAGACAATAAAAGGCTTGTGTGGTGTTTTGATTTGGCTCTCCTAAAAATTGTATTTTAGCTATGCAAAAAAGTAAGAACGAGCAGTTAGAAAAAATTAATGTTAAAAAATTAGTAAATTTTTTTAAACCGTCTTGGTCCCCCAAGACAATTTTGGTCCAAATTTTGAAAAAATCAAAAAAGTCACCTTGGTCCCCCAAAGCAATTATGCTCAAACAATTTGATAACAAATGACAAAAAATTTCAGTCAAGTCAAGAAAAAGAGAAAAAACAGCCCGGGGACGGTAGTCCCTTGGTTACACCACTGCCCCCCAAAAATTTTGAGAAATTACCAAAAAAATTACCCTTAGCCCAATTAGTATAAGTAAAAGTTGTAACATCCGACCAAGTCCAATTAAATCGCACCAAAAAATTATTGCTACCTAACCAGAAATTTTGCCCATTGTTAAAAATACTACCAGCCTTGTTTGAAACAAAGCTATTTTCCAAACTACTCAAAATTGACGTCAAATGCCCTCCATATATTATACAAGTCCTTTCTGCATCATACCAACTCAATTTATCAGAAATAAATCGATAACAAGTATTGGAATCTAGCCCTTGGATGGACCCAGTTGGGCAAGCAAAAATTGGATAGCACAAAGAAATAAGGGCTAGGAGATGCTTGTTCATGTTATCAAATAAATTTCAAAGAAAATTATTTTGATATTTAAGCAAATTTGGACCGGAAGGACTGAAAAGTGGGCTAGCCAAGATTTATAGGTCATAAAAAAGATAAGTGATCATACGAAACTCAACAAATTATGATCTTTCTTGTAATCGACCAAAGTAAAAAAAGAGTACAAGAGACAAAATTTTTCATGATTTCATTTTTATTTCGCTACTCTTGACGAATCTAATAATTTGTTAAATCAATTTTTTACCCTTTGGGGGATCCAGTAGTAAAAAAACTCGAATTACCAAAAATTTTTTCTTATCGTCTGAATTTTTGTATACAGGAGATTTTTCGACATGGGGAATTTGAAACTGAAAGAACTCTTTTTGGTCACTGGAATTTATCCTACGAGGGGTATTCTCGTAGTCCTGCATGTTACAGCAACACTTGCGGCAGTGGGTATATTTTAAAATTGATTTGAAGTCAACTGGGTGAGATTTAAAGGTTGTAGATCCTTAGAGTGGTATAAACGCAGGTTTTTTGAATCTTGACATTTCACTCAAAACGGTTTTTCTAAAAACCCTTAAAGTCTTTTCCCATAATTTAAAAGTATTTTTTAGAGGAATAGTAGGCGCATAATCGATTAGATTTTGGGAGATATACTCCAATAAATAAATTTTATACGCCATTTTGAAGTTGAGTGTACCCCTGCTTTTTCGTACACCTGCCTCCCCGAGGTATATTTCCGCGAAAACTCGATCAGAATCGGCCCGGAACGACTCAAAATGCTCGGAATTTTGTTCCCTGTATGGAAAAACCCCAAAATAGTCAAAATCAATAAAATTTGAAGAAAAAAATTTTTCAATTTTTCGCAGGTTTTTGTCCTAACCTCTATGGGATTTCATCAATGAACTAAAAATTTCACAAATCTATTAAAGCCGACTTATTTGATCTAAACGCCGGAAAAGATATTCATAAACTGCGATCTGTATGGGAGCATGTTGAAACACGTGAGAGACAAATCGTTCAGCGATATGATCTAGCTCAATGGCAACAATTTTTGGAATCGATGGCCGACACATTACTCTTTTGAATTTTTTCAAATAATTTTTTTATAATAAAAGTTATTGAATTATATTTCCTATGAAAAAATTTAAACATAAACTGTCCGGTTCGATCAACTTTTCTGTAGGCCAAATGTCCGGGTCGACTTTCTAGGGTAATTTTTATGCGAAAATTGATTGCACGCATCATAAAAATATGTTGATCCTTGATATTTTTATTTTTTTAATTTTTTACAGGGGTATCCACTATTTCCAGACTCACAAGGAATCATCACCCAGAAAGTTATCTTCCATGAAAAAATTCGAAAAATCGCAAAATGCAGTTTTTTTGCGCCACCCTGTAATGTTTTTCCTATTTTCTTGTATTTTTGAACTCCGCTACATGTATTTACATTCAATTAAATGGTTTTCTCAAAACAAAAGCGTTTTGCAAGTGCATTTATCAACAGGCGTTTTGTAAGTGCATTTGATTTAATAAAATAATAAAATTTACATTCATTACTTAGCAACTGTTCTATACAGGGTGACCAAAAAATCACACTTTGTCGGATTCAATCGATGCTGTGTGTTAAATCTTTTTTAAGTTTTATTAGTCGCTATATATATGTATAACAATTATAGGTTACCAAAAAAATATTTAAAATTTTACTGCAGCAAAAATACCGAATCTGTCTTCTGTTGTAATCTCACAATCCTTCTCAATAAACAAAATGTAATTACCCTAAAAATGATGATTTTATAAATGTTCTTACGCATCAATACTATGTCCGATGCAAGCAATGGAAGTTGGATGATATAATATTATAGATAAAGGGTTTCTCTAACACTACTCGACTCAAAGTTTGAGTCGACACTACTCGACTCGATCTTTTGATTTCAGTCGCGTAGTGTACACTACTCGATTCGTCATTCGAGTAGTGTACTTGAATACAACACTGGGATAAAAAACGGGTTAATCAGTTCTTTAGCAAGAGTTCACGTTTTTTGGGGTGGGGGCACGAAGGTAAAAAACTTATTTTTCTTAAGAAACTTTTCAACATTTTCATTTCTTTTTTAGAATTTCGCATGGGGTAGAAAGGCGTTTTCCCCTCTCCTGATGCCCTCTTGCCTCAGGTATGAATTTAATCCTTGTAACACTTGACCGCTCGATCAAGTGTTTATTTTGTAACAATACAAATGAACTGTTACGTGATGTTGAGACTCAAAAGTATTGTTTATTAACTATATCATAGAACAAGGCAGCTAGTGGATTAGCGAGAGCAAAACTGAAATGCCTTTGGCCGTTCAACCAAGACAGGTGTTTGTTAGGCTCTCGTGCTTTCACCGCTGCAATATTATAACACATAACAATGCTATTTTCCCGGGCCATTTTAACCAAGAAAATGCAATTTTTCGGCAAACATAAAATTTCAAAAAGTGCACTTTTTATTGAGGCACACCCTGTACAGGGTGCGGCAAAAATACGTGACGGAATATTACCTATAAATATTTTTAGGAAACTGACATAACATTTTATTTCCAATGACAACAAAAGAAAGCCGAGACTGTTGTCATTGGTCATTGGAAACTGTATTAGAATATTTGTTTAAATTTCGAAATATCCTCCATTTGCTTAAATGCAGACCCGAAGTCTTTTTCTCCAACTGTTGACTGAGAAGGCGAGCACATTCAGCTCAATTCTTTCCCAAGCTTCTTGTAGAGCGGCCTTCAATTCTTCGATTGTTCTGAATTTTCTTCCGTAGATTGCTGCTTCGAGGATCCCCCAGATTGCGTAGTCGAGCGGATTGAGGTCGGGCAAGTTCGAAGGCCATTGATCCGGACGCTTCTTGCTGATGTTCACGGAGATGAAATCTGGAAAATTGTCACGGATCCAATTCTGAACTTCTTCGGTTTTGTGGCTTGGGACTACATCTTGCTGAAAGCATGTGTCGTCGTCCAAAGTGTCTTCAGCGGATGTTCCTAATTCATTAAATCGCTTTATTGCTTTCGAAACTGTTGAATGAGGAAGTCCAAGTTCTCTCGAAATTTCCATAACTTTCCTCCCTCGTTTGAACATTCCGAGGATTTCGATTCGCTTTTCTTTATCGCTCATTTTAACTAAAAATAAAAGTAACCAATAGACAAATAAATGCAGTTTTTAATGGAGAATAAAATGAAAGAAAAATTAAATGAAATCGATTTATAAAAATTTCACAATTGCGCATTTTGAAATCCGTCACGTATTTTTGCCGCACCCTGTATAACGCCAAAAAATCCAAAATAACCCTCTCCTTCGAAGAGGTTGAAAAAAATAAGCCTCTGGGCTTATTTTAGAAGAAATAGGGTATAAGCTCTCTGAGGAAGCACGATTCAAGCCTATGCAGGGCTTTGAACTGCTAAAAACCCGTGCAAATGAACGGGTTGGAACCCATTCATGGCTAAACCCGAACAAATTCACGGATTTAACCGTTTTTTCCAATTTGTTAGAATTTTTCAATTTTTTAGAATTTTTTTTTCAAATTTTTTCCATTTTTTTCGAATGTGGAAAAAACGCTATGAAAAATTATATATAAAGAAAGTTCGTGAAAAATGGAGCATGTTTTGTTTTTACGGCATGTTCTGAATCGTTGTAGTTTTTGACGAAATTGCTTTTGTAGTTAGAGATTTTTGACATCTGTGTATTACAACTAAAACATGAAAATTCGTTCCTGAATCAATAAAAGTTATATACGCGGAAATTTTCGTTTTTTGAAAACTGCCAATTTCAAACGTTATTACCTTAGCAACCATAACAATTCAGAGGTTACTACCTATGAATATTTATTACCTACGGTTTTATAGTACCCACCATACACACTGCTCAAATAAACCCTGTTTGAACTTCTTCTCCAACATGAACTTGTTTCCTTCCTTCAAAAAGACATGAATTTTCTAAAAATTTCATATGTTTTCTTTCATAATGCAGTTAACGAGTATCACAGTATTTTGGCGAGCATGGCGCATTAGATTTTACACCAATGCGCAAATATCATTGGTTCAATTTCCGCTTCTGGCAAATATTTTTTGTCCATTTTTCAAAACCAGTTTCGAACAAGCATAATACAAATAGTTTTTACAATAATGCTGACCTTGTTGGCGTTGGTTCAGTTCCCGCTTCTGACAATTTATTTTTTTGCCTATGGTGTAAAAACACCTTCACTGCGCCATGTCTGTCCAAATTTTTTATGACAAAAATTTTACGAATCCTTACTTTCCGTATAAATAACCGAATGGTTTGCAAATTTTTCACATTTATACCAAAATCCTTCAATTGTCCTTGTTTCTTCAAATTTTATTTCAATATTTTTGGCTCGATCAGACGAGATACAAACTGGAAAATTTATGCAAATTTTTGAATTTTTTTAAGCATAATTTTTTACCAACTTTTTTTACCTACATATTTTTTACCTACTATTTTTTTTATCTACTTGCGATTTTTTTCAATTTTTTTATTTTTTCCAATTTTTCGATTTTTCAATTTTTTAAAATTTTTTTGATTTTTTTCAGTTTTTCGATTTTTTTCAATATTTCTGATTTTTTCAATATTCTGATTTACCAATTTTTTCAATTTTTCTGATTTTTTACAACTTTTAATTTTTTTCGATTTTTTCAATTTTTTAATATTTTTTCAATCTTTCGATTTTTTTCAATTTCTTTTAATTTTTGCAATTTTTCAAATTTTTTCGATTTTTTTCAATTTTTCGATTTCTAAAAATTTTTTCGATTTTTTTCAATATTTTTTGATTTTTTCAATTTTTTCGATTCTTTAAATTAAAAAAAAATTTTTTTGAATTTTTTTATTTTTTCGATTTTTTCAATTTTTGGCGCAAAAAACCGCACTTTTGCGATTTACGAATCTTTTCATGAAAAACAACTTTCTAGAGTAATTTTTATTCGAGAAACTGATTGCACGAATCATAAAAATATGTTGACCCTTGATATTTTGATTTTTTTCAATTTTTTACGGTGTACCCCCTATTTCCAGACTCACAAGGAATCATCACTCAGAAAATTGCCTTCTCCAGAAATTTGTCTTCCATGAAAAAATATGAAAAATCGTAAAAAGGCCGTTTTTTGCGCGACCCTGTAATGTTTTTCTTATTTTCTTGTATCTTTGAACTTCGCTACGTGTATTTACATTAAATGATTTTCTCAAACATCGTCATTCGATTTAATCATATATTAGCAAATTACTTAGCAACTGTTAAATACAGGGTGAACAAAAAAACCATACTTTTGCGATTTTTCCGAGCAATTTTTTGAAAAAAATTTTTTTTAATTTTTTCGAAAATGGGGGGTTTTCTATACAAGGAATTGTTTGCGCGCATTGAAAAATCTTCAAAACGCTTCCCTGACCATGAAATCGTAAAAAATTTGAAAAAGTTCAAAATTTCTGATTTTTTTACGATTTCATGGTCAGGGTTTTGAAGATTTTTCAATGCGCGCAAACGATTCCTTGCATAGAAAAACTTCCCATAGGGTCAGTTTGAAAAAATTAAAAAAATTTTTTTGGCAAAAAATTGCTCGAAAAATCGCAAAAATGCGATTTTTTTGGCCACCCTGTATATTTTATTACATTGATCTCTTGCTACACAACAACAACCTTTGATCTTATTATTTTGAATAATAATTATCTCGTAATATGAAACAGAGCACAATCCTAATTATTAAACGACTACAGCGGTCGGAAAAAAGTTGCCATATTCGAAAAGCTCATAGCATTTTTTTATTATTAGGCGGGATTTATACTTCCGTCGTTCGCGACGCGTCGTACGACGCGCAAGGCAATTGCTCTTATAGTGAGAAAAAATTTTCAATATTGTTTATAGTTGTGTCATACGACGTGTCGTACGACAGCCTGTCGTGTTGCAAGTGCTGGTCATGCGACGTCGTACGACACGCGATGCGACATGCAAATACTGGGTTTGTGTGTGCATAATTTCAATAAAAATAAACCTCATTCATTTTTGAGTAAATTATTATCGAGAAAGTTGATTTTTATTTAATTGATTTTTTGTGGTGTGTCGTACGGCCGAACTATAAACGTTGTCGTACGACACAAAATTCACTGTCGTGTCGCGATACGACGGAAGTATAAATCCACCTTACGGTAAATTCTGAATCGTTGTCGTTTTCGAGATAATTGTGTATGAAGTTGGCGATTTGGAATTTCGTGTATTACAACGAAAACATGTACCTGATAGTTTTTTCCTTCAATCAATAAAATTTGTATATTGAGAAGAAAATAATTTAAAATCCTTGAACATTTAGAAAAAAAATAAATACAGCATTTTTTATAACTCGTCAAAACGAATAAAATGGAACCAAAATTATCCATTTTGAAAATTATTTTGGGTTATTGAAAAGAAAACATTTGAAAATTTTTGTTTCAATGACCCAAAATAATTTTAAAAATGGATAATTTGGGTGCCATTTTATTCGTTTTGACGAGTTATAAAAAATGCTGTATCTATTTTTTTTTGAATGTTCAGGGATTTTAAATTATTTTCTTCTCACATACAGGTTTTATTTATTCGGAGAAAAAACTATCAAGTACATGTTTTCGTTGTAATACACAAAATTTCAAATCACAAGGAAAACATTTTATGTTCTATTATTGACTTGATAAATTGACAATGATGGCGGCAAATTCTTTACCCATGACTACACATACTTATAAGGATAATGATTTGAAAATAGAAATAGTGGATGTTATCAAATTACATCCAGAAATTATGAATATGTCTTATTGGAGGGATGCTAATTGTGAAATTTTGAAGTTGTGTAACCAATTTCATCCATATGTTTTTGGTATGTATAGGCAACAAACAGTCAAATAATACTGTAGAACCGGGGGAACCGAGCGCTTCGTGCCCGGAAGAGAGAGGAAGTTTGAACTCGGTTATGCTCGTAGGCGGTCATTTCTATACCTAGGGAGCGGCCCCGGTTGACCAAGCTACAGAATTTCCGGCCAGTTGATCTAATATATCTTTAGGGTACTCCCGAATCGTCAATCTCTTGTTCCGGGGTTGGCAGTCCATCAGGCTAGGACTCATTAAGTCTCATAACAGTTAAGTTGTTATCCAATGCTTCATAGCAGGCACGGCCCTACACGCCTGCTCAGTAATGGTAAACATCAATTAGGCCGTTAGATGCACGGAAGACCGAGTTCCCCTTTGTTGACAGAAATTTTACAATGAGGAATTGAATTTTACAATGAGCTGTGAAGAAAGTAAAACTTTCAATTTTAGACATAATCAATGATTTTCTTCGAACTCCATTTGGGGCTTGTATAGATTCAGCTACCTTTTATTTTAATCAAAATTATGATGGACCCTTACCGGATTATCATTTTTACTCAACAGTTGATCAGATTTACGCATATATGGGTCCTATTGTAATCAAACTGTTCATACAAGTACAACCCCTCCCCCCGCACCCGAATTTCGGGGGTTACCCGCAGACCAAAGTGAACCTCGCCCGCAAAAAAATTGCGGACAAATTTATGAAAAAAACATAAGAGAGACCAAGACAATTTTTCCCGCTCGCAGAAACTCAAAATTTTCGGGGGTATTTGTACATGTATGAAACTGTTGGAGCTAGTATAGATTAGCAATCTCACTGAACGTGGAATTTTTTCTTCTTTTTCTCTGGAAATGACCTAAATATGGATAATTTTATGCGGAGAATCCAAATTTCGCATTCCCGAAGCCTGAAAAGCAAGACGCGTTGCACCCTTGTGCAAAATGCGTGATTCTTCAAAGAAAATGTTAACCAATAGATCTGAATAAAAAATGAAAAAATTTAATACACAAAAAATATTTGTGTACTTATACGTATAGTACACGTTAAACGTGTACGTGTAGTACACGTACACAAACAAATCGTGTACTACACGTACGCGTAAAATTTCGATTTTTCGTGTAGTAAAATTGAAATATGTTTAGTTTGTCTTAATAATCATGCTACTGTAAAGGAAATTTTTTTAAACGCTTACTACACGTTAAACGTATAGCGTGTAATACACGTTTACATCTCTGTCGGGAATATGAAATTTGGATTTTCCGCATAAAATTACCCCTATTTAGGTCATTTCCAGAGAAAAAAATTTTCGAAAACATTTCACGTTCAGTGCAATTGCTAATCTAGCTCCAAATTGTTTATTGATAAGATAAAAATATTAAATTTAGTTCGGATTTATTGGCTTGCTTTTTGCTTTAATAACACTGGTACTAATAAAGAAAAATACTTGTTTGCATATACCTTATGGTATAATTGTCTTCTATCAATGTTTAATGTTGCTTGTGCTTTTTATTCATTATTCAACGTTTGAATCAGTCTATTTAATACAGTAAATTGAGTTTAAAGGATCATAAACATTCAAACATTACCTAAGTGCCGGCACTAGGATATCCGTCACCTAGAACAACCGTCATGGTCACCCGTCACCAAATACAATACTTTTGTTCAGGGAAAGCTTGAATCAAAAACAGATGGGTGGAAAAGATTCTCCATAGCCAAAAATCTAGCCCAATAGCAAAAATTTTTTCCCAACAATTCAACCCTGATTTTTTGAAAATTTTAGCGTTTTTTAGTTTTCAAAGGGGTACCTCACATCAAAAAATTTTTAATTGAAAAGGCTAATGGATTTATTGATGGTAAATGCAATGTGGGAGTGATGCAAAAAAGTACATAAAAACCCCTACATAGAGTCATTTGAAAACTTTTTTCGAGAAATTGTACCCAAAAAATCACAAAAATTTCGTGCACCACCTTGTATAACTCCATAATTTCTATAAAATGAATTTTTAGGCTGAGTGAAATTCATCAGCTATTAAATAAACAGATATTAAATAATACCTTTTTTGACTATTCTTATGGCATATTCATTAACGGTGATAGAATAGATCGCTTTATGGTTTATGTGAACCTATCTCTATCCGTGTCCATAGCGTTTTTGAGAATGTACAAAACATTCAATAGATTTATTGCTCTACACTTTACAACTAACTTTAATTTCGTATATGATAAATGTTTCGTGAGAAGTATTTGTATTAGCACGCTCATGATTGCTATGCTATTTTTCGTACCATTTGTGGCTTATCCAGGTAAATTTTTAGAATAAAGCATTTAGCACTGCATTAATTTAATACGTAGTTTTTAAAAGCTCAGGAAAAAACTAATCAAAAAACGAAAAGTGCCAACGCGCTTTCGGTTCAGACCCAGGGCTGTAGCCAGAAGCCCGTTGCTTACTTCCGGAATTGGAAGTTGGAATAGGAAGTCGGAAATGATCAAAAAATGAATGAAAATCCACTTCCGACTTCCGGAAATTTTCCGAAAGTCGGAATCGAAAGTTGGAAATAGAAGTGGGATTTTTAGTGACTTTCAATTCCGGAAGTCCGAACCGGAAGTCGTAAGTGGATTTTTCATTCATTTTTTGGCCACTTCCAACTTCCGGAAGTAAGCAACGGAGGAGGCATTTGTGAAAAGGGGTTGCAATTGCAACCTCCTCCCCCTGAGCCCCATCATCTGCTTTATCCATTAGTGCCAAGTAGCCAGTATCGCCTCCATCTACTTGGTTGTTTTTTTCTATTATTATGAAAACGAAAATTTCATACGTATCCCCTTCCCCTAACATTTTTCCATGAATGCTCTTTTGCTTGCAGTGACAGCAACCTAGGTCTCATCCTCAGGTTTCACGGATGAATGCTGTTTGGTTCCAATTTAGACCTAAATATATATCTTTTAGATATTTGTGAAGTGAAAATAACAATGTATGCAATTAGCCCTTTCACTGTATGTTCCAAGATTCTAATAACATCGTATATGTTCATAAGGATTGCAATAGCCTTGTTAGGGTTTATCTTAGGAATATTGACAGTGATCAAACTTCGGAAATATATCAAAAGCAACACCTGGACAAAAATAAGGACACAACAAGAACGGACTTTGCTAATACAGGTAAAATTCTATAAGATCCTAAATTTGTTTTTACGGTAACCTCTGAATCGTTATCATCGCCGAGAGAATCGCGTTTGAAGTTGGCGATTTTTTTAAATCTGTGTACTACAAGATAAATATGAGCGTTTTGCGATCTTATTGATATTGGAGTCATGGGATGTTGATAAACATGAACGGTATTTTGGGTATATCTCGTAAGAATTCAATTCTGTTGAGATATACCCAAAATAGTCAAAAGTTTGATATATTTTTCAAAATTAGCATTTTTACCTATGTGCAAAAAATTTTCAAATTTTTCATTGGCGCCATCGTGTTCAACGCCCCTCAAAATCCAGAAATAGTCCGGTCTTCCGATTCAAGTTTCACGTGTTAATGATTTAAGACGTTTTGCGATCTTATTGATTTTGGAGCCATGTTTATTCCATTTTTTCTGTATAAATTGATTTATCTCAACCCATTCTTGGTTTCAAGAACTGTGCCCTATCTTTATATATTTAATATCATATCATATCATCCAACATCCATTGCTTGCATCGGACATAGTATTGATGCGTAAGAACATTTATAATAATTTGTAAAATCATCATTTTTAGGGTGATTACATTTTGTTTATTGAGAAGGATTGTGAAGTTACAACGGAAGACAGATTTGGTATATGTGTTTTCGCTAAAATATTAAATTTGTTGGAAACCTATAATTGTTATACATAAATATAGCGATTAATAAAACTACGGGGTAGCACAAAAAACCGCACTTTTGTGATTTTTCGATTTTTTTCATGAAAGACAACTTTCTGGGAAAGACAATTTTCTGAGTGATGATTCCTTGTGAGTCTGAAAATAGGAAGTACCCCCGTGAAAAATTGAAAAAATCAAAATATCAAGGGTTAACATATTTTTCTGATGTGTGCAATCAATTTCTCGCATTAAAATTACTCTAGAAAGTTGTCTTCCATGAAAAAATTCAAAAAATCATAAAAGTGCAGTTTTTTGCGCCAAAAATTGAAAAAAATCGAAAAAATAGAAAACAATTCGAAAAAATAAAAAAAAGAAAAAATAAAAAAATTTGAAAAAATCGAAAAAAAGCCATAATTGTTACCCCCACCTTTAATGAATATCGCTTAAATCAGTGCCAGGGAAATTTTTTTATGCATCGGTAATGTGCGCAATCGACAAATTTTAAACTAGTTAAAATAATTCACCATAATATATTGGTTAGTGTTGCTAGCAATTGGGGATTGAGTGGCAGGTTCGAGTCCGCCCTGGGTCGGAATTTTTTTGCAATTTTTTGCATTTTTTAATTATTTTTTCGACTTTTATTATATGGTCATAGAAGGCTCATTGGCACCTAATTTTTTTATGAACATCTTATATTGCCCTCTACTAGCTTTCCACGTGAAAATTATAAAAAACTGAGACTTATACCTCGTGAGTGTCCCTTGTAAGAAACAAACATCCTTTGTTTCATTGAACTTTCGATATGCTCCACATGAAAGGCCTTATCACAAAAATTCTAATCGAACAATTACTTTTCTAAGATCAAAATTTTTTTCTTTCTTTTAGATCTTTAGTCTTAACCCTTTAATGCCGGCTATATTTTCCGACCATATTTTCTTGAAAAAATTGTATTTTCTGAATAAGTAAATTGCGCTGATCCCAATGAGATCGTTTTTATGCCGTATACATATATATACAAATATATATGTATATATACATATATATACATATAATATATACACAAATATATACAACTCCAATCTTTAAAACCACCTCAAATTCGGATTCCTCACCTAGAAAAACCTTTAAAAAATGACCAAAACCATTTTTCTAGCCTTCTGGGATCATGAGAAAACCTTAAAAATGTATTTTTGTTTTCGACCCTAAAATTTTGTTTTTGGTCCAAAAATGAGGGTAACTTTTTTCAAAAGCCGATATCTCCATGAGGAAAAAAGATTTTTTGACGCGGTTTTCGATTTTGAATCGTTTAAACACTAAATTAACAAATTCAAAAAGAATTAATGTTATCGGACTTAGCTATCGTTTTTTATCAGCCTTCAAAATCGTGTTACACCGGTGTAACAGCCGACATTAAAGGGTTAATAGGAATTTTTCATTAAAATTCTTCGGCAGACGAGTAATAATAGCTTTATGGTTTGAAAGATAACAAAGGGAGAGAGAGACGCAATTAGTAACATATAAAAGACTTTTTTAACTTTTGAGCACATTTTCTGGAGTCTTGAGCACTAAAAATGTTTTGTACAATAGGGATCTTTTTGTTAGTGGCTAAGTTGTCAGAAGGATTAGTATTGCCAAGACAAGCGGCTAGCAATGCGCCGGAACAGATTAGGATATCGTTAGGGAAAGATCCGAATTCTATGGTGATCATGTGGACGACCATGCAGGCATTGAATAGTAGGCGATTTTTGTGCTTTTCGAATAAAGACTCGAAAATTTAGGTCCTTCGACAGTGCCAAAAGTTGTTTATGGTGTCAACCCTTTCTATCTTAAATCTTCATCTAATGCTAGTATAAACCAATTTGTTTATTCTGGTGGTCAACAATATATCTACACTGCTACATTGCAAAATCTAACACCTGCCACTCGTTACTGTAAATTTCTTATGTCAATTAAAGGACCAGTCCAGTAATTTATAACCATATGAAAAAATGATATATTCAGAAGGACCATGAAAAATGGAGCATTTTTTGTTTTAAGGCATGTTCTAAATCGTTGTAGTTTTCGAGATAATTGTATTTGAAGTTTTGAATTTGTTACAAGCTTGTCGTTGTAATACACAAACTTTTTTGAATTTTTTGCAGAAAAATCAATTTTCGCATCTATTTTTTAAATTTTCATAAAATGAACATTGTAGCAATTTTTTATAGCTAAACGAGACGAACAAAATGGCACCAAAATTATTCAATTTGAAAATTATTTTGGGTTATTGAAACGAAAACATGAATCAGAATTTTCGTTTCAATAACCCAA
>JAQGBS010000883.1:0-18351 GCA_034698545.1 Acrobeloides obliquus | reverse complement strand
AAACTACAACGATTTAGAGGTTGTCGTAAAAACAAAAAATGCTCCATTTTTCATGATCTTTCCGAATATATCATTTTCTCATATGATTGTATCTGAGTGGTCTGGTATAATGATGAAACTCAGTTGAATTAATTTTGCACAAGAAAATGTCAAAAACATGAGAAATTTTCTGCAAAAATTGAAGTCCGAAAAGCAAGCGATAACTTACAGCAATAAAAGGCGCTGTTGAGCAAAGAAAACTTCCAAATATCCATTCTTTTTTGAAAGCTGTTATTGGAGTTATGGTAGCCGACGTACAGCAGACAACAACGTCCGAGCAGGACAAGGATAATATAAACATGTTCGGCACTGTTTGGAGGGATCTAGAACAAAATATAGTAACCAGCATCGTAAATAATGGGTGGGGGAGAAACCTTGGGAACCTTCCTGTCCCCAGGGTTAGTTCTGGAGCCGGAGATCGGAAGTGAAAACTTCCGACTTCCGGAACTAAACAACAGACCCCTGGACCCCAATTACGACGCTGATAGTGTCTGAATGAGAAAAAACATCCTTACTTATTTCGACCAATGGCGAGGATAACACAAATGTTTCCAATAAGGCCAAATAATATGATAATATTGTAGAATATAGCAAAAATGACCATGGTGATAGGCCGGGTGGTCGGGTCATTTCTGAGTTCCCACAACTTATCATTCATATGTATACAGGATGTCTCATTCTGCATCCTAAAGTTTTTTGATGCAAAATTGAGTAAAAATTGCAATCGAATAGCGCAAAATAAATTCTACAAAAAGCCAAAAAAAACGCGGAATAATTCAAGGACCAGGATAAGGCATGATCAAATCCAATAAAAATAAAAAGAATCCGGAAATAAGTACGACTAACAAGATTAAAATATGTGAGAAAAATGCGTGAATTTTCGAAGAAATATCCACAACGAATGGTTATATCCATATAGTGGTTTTGCCTGCGTCGAAGCGGATGTCCGGGTGATCAAAAATCAGCGCATAATTTCCAGGAAGGAAATAAATATAAAAGATTGGATAACATATAGGAAGTGCCATATACAAATGTTCATTCATGAAAAAGAATTTTAACAATATATAAAAGCAGGGTGAGCGGATAAAGACAGGGTGAGATATATAGTATATACAGGGTACAGTGACGTAGCCAGAAATTTTTTAAGGGGTGGGGGGGGGTACCAAGTTTTTTTTCTAAAAAACCATAAGAAGGGACCCATATGCTTTTTCGGGCCTTCGGCTCGTAGGCGTTATTTATACTTCCATCGTGTCGCGACGCGTCGTACGACCGAACTATAAATGCTGTCGTACGGCGTGTCTTATGACATGTCGTACGACGTATCGTACGACACAAAAATGCACTGCCGTGTCGCGGCACGACAGAACTATAAATCCCGCCGTAGGGGAGAGTACCGGTATCCCTCCCCCTGTGGCTACGTCACTGTCTGGGTGTGCGGAAATTATCCGACCACACCCTGTATATAGTACGGATGTATAAGTACAGGATGAGCGAAAATCATTTAGCATGTCGTCATGAAAATCTTTGAAAAAAAAGAAGAGCTAGTCCTTCAATCACATCACTACGCAGCAAGCAAAGGCAAATTTTTTGAGCATCAAACTACTCAGGAAAAAAGTGGTCTCATTACTCGACCGATCCTTTAAATTGAAATTCAATACAATGCATACATACTGAATATATTCAACAAATTAACAAAAATTAGCAAAATTTTTCGCCCATACACATTATTCATTGTTTTAAAACAAGCAGCAACGTACATTTTTTAGAAGTTTCAAAAAGTGAATGAAGGTGAAAAGGTTGAATTCTGCACAAGGATATTAATAATTTATCACGGACGAACTTTTGCATATATCCAGCAAAAAGTGAAAATTGTACAGGGTGAACCAAAAAAAGAGTGGCTTTTTTATTTTTTGGGGCCCGAAAATTTTTCTAAAATGAGCCTTCTAAGGGTAATTTTATGTGGGGAATCGAATGCACACGTTTTCGAAGCATAAAAACGATTCCCCGACCCTGATTCAGGGAAAAATAGTTTTGAAGCGAAAATGGTGATTTGTGTTTTTATCTGGAAATCACTCTTCTATGGGTAATTTTTTGCGCGGAATCGAATGAGCGCATTCCTGGAGCGTGAAAACGCTTCCCTGATTCAGGGAAAATTGGTTTTGAAGTGAAAATGATTATTTTCGTTTTTCGCATTTTTTATCTGGAAATCACTCTAATTTTACGCTTCAATACACACGTCTTTTCCCTGAATCAGGTTCAGGGAAGCGTTTTCAGGCTCCGGGAATGCGCGCACTAGATTCCCCGCACAAAATTACCCCTAGAGGACTCATTTTTAGAAAACTAATTTTTTAAATTTTATTTCCGGGTCCCAAAAATAAAAAAGCCACTTTTTTCGCCCCACTCTGTAACAAAGCACTAATTCAATGAAGAGTATGCCAATTGTGTTGTTTACTGACGATTCGTGCCGACTCGTATTTTAATGGTTTATCGAATCTCGACAAAATTTGCTACAATTTTCTGATGTTTGTCATCTATCTATTGAAGCAAAGATTGATCGTCTTTAAAGGCAATTTCAAAACATGTTGTTAAATTAGGCTAATTTGAAAAGGTCGAGAGCGGGATTTTCAGCCTCAAAAAATGGATGTGCTTCAAAAGACCTGTCATTTTTCATCAAAATTCTGAAGGTTGTTTGATAGATATATGTTTGATAGAATTTGTATGAAAAATTTTTTTGCTTTGAAAAGAGCTAAAAATATATATAAAAGATAACATGATGAATTAGCAATTGTGAGAGAATATGCAAAAAATTTTTTCTAGCCAATAACATCATATATTTTTCTAGACTGAAGTTGTATCCCGTCATCTATAACGTGGGCACTAATTTTATACTACCAAGTGGTTTATTTGATTATTGTGGCAACTTTTTTTAGTACAGGGTGTTACAAAAAAACCGCTATTTGAGCATAAAATTACTTCCTAAGGCGGGGTTTATACTTCCATCGCGACGCGACAGTGCATTTTGTGTCGCGCGACGCGTCGTGTCACTAGTACTTGATTGGAAAAGACGTTAATCCATCAACAAGCCTTGGTGGTACAGTGACAAAGCAGCGGCTTTTTAGTCACATGGTCACGGGTTCGAATTCCGCTTGGAGTCAATTTTTTGCCACTCGGCCTTGTGTCTCATCGCACGACGTCGCATAGTCAGCACTTGCGACGTCGTAGGCTGTCGCGCGACGCGTCGTACGACGCAACTATAAACGACATGGGAAACATTGTTCGCGACACGTCGCGACAGAAGTATAAATCCCGCCTAAAGAGTCATTTCAGGAATAGGATAGTGCAGTTAACTTTTTGAATTGAACAGGTTTTCGTGTCAATAAACAGTTTTTTTCAAATGAGGGCATTTTGGTCCGTGAAAAAATCACCATATCTCCCCTTCCCAATTCAGCGCAGATTCGCCTGTTTACACGGGGGTTTTTACACACGGGGAATCGACTCCCGATGCCAGATTTACGATTCACCACATTACAGGAAAACGTGGGGGGGGGGGAGAGAATCTTGCACTAGGAACGAATCTACTCTACACGTAGTTTAGACTTCAAAGTTTCAAGTGAGAATAACTTTTCAAGGTCATCGAATTTTCTAATGCGGTTTCAGCAAAGTTATAGCTCACAACCAGATGCATAAAAATGTAAAAGACTACATTCGAAAATTCGATGACCCTGAAAAGTTATTCTCACTTTAAACTTCAGAATCTAATCTACGCGTAGAGTAGATTCGTTCCTAGTGGTAAATCCCCCCTCCCCTCCCACGTTAATGTACTAGGTGAATAGTAAATCTGGCTAAAATGTCTTTGCTTAGAGCAGCATCTGCATATGCCAGGTTGTCTGTAGCAACTAGGAGAAGTGCTTTATCTTTTCTAAGAGCCATAAAATTACTTATGTGTCATTATTTACGTCTATATTTTTAAGAATAAAAGACTAAGACTACAATTTGTAAAAAGAGAGTCAAAATGCTATATACGTTGGAAAAGCGAACAGCAAAAACCGATAAAGTTGAAGCCGAAATCGATCGGCACTAGGAACTATTCTTTATCATAATAATTCTCATTTTGATGTCATAAAAACTCCTCAGGCTGGATTTATACTTCCGTCGTGTCGTACGACAGACTATAAACGCCGTCGTGCGACACAAAAATGCACTGTCGTGTCGCGACACGACGGAAGTTAAATCCTCCCACGTAGATTAGATTCCGTCTACTCTTTACACGTAGATTAGATTCGTTTCTAGTATCCTTTTGATCATATCCTGAAAAAAATGCACCTGGTTTTTTCTAGTAAGATATACTCAAAAAAGTAGATGCCACAATTAAATGAACAACCTAATAGATCTACTCTTTATCATAATAATTCTCACAAGCTCACATCATAAAAAGTTGAATCACTTAGTGTATCTAATAAATTTGCTTATACATCCGTGTGAATGCTTTTTATGGTCTACAAATTCAAACGATCAATCGAATTATAGTCTCAGACTAGATAAAACAAACAATTTTTGGTCAACAAGAAACATAACCCAATTATAGCTAACAGTTCTGGAACAAATATGAAAATCAAGCTTATTAATTGAACACAAAATGGTTTAAAAATAACCCATTCTCGGTACAATAACACAGAAGTTTCAAAAATAGCGCAAATTCATTACCAAAAACCAAGTGAACCATGAGACCACAATTACTTAAGTTTATCAAATTATAAATCATAAATCAAAAAAGGCGCTAAAAACAGCCACGCCGCCGAACGAAAAGAATTCGGGGAAAATTAGCTAGTCGGGTGTGATTTATTCGGCTTCAAAGTTGCCACAGCAAATAAAATATTATTGTTTGCCCTGAACAAAATGGAGTGGGTGCCGACTGGCAAAGTGACTACGCTAAAAAAGTTGTGTTAGAGGTCGCCACCGATTCATGCATCTGGGCGGCCAGTAAGTGAGTTGGTGCCAAAAGTGTTACTAATAAGGCTGTCAACTTCTTGGAACAAATATTTTCAAATCTAGTGGTGTGTGCTTCCACACAAATCACGTAGTGATTAACAAAATAAAAACAAGCAAATTGTCGAATATCAAAAAATAGAATTTTTTATTACATTAGAATCATAGTTCTCTCGGTACGCCGCCGGACCGTCCGATCTTGCAAGTTAAGCAACATTGGGCCCTGAGTGTCTAAGTTCGGTTTCCAAGCCTTGAGCATGTGGAATCTCCCTAGCCCCGAGCCTAAGTAATTTGGAGTAACTCCTGTTGTGGGCTGCGCACCCCTTATCCCTCCTGAAAATGAATAGGAAGAGATAGGATAAGTGAAAAAAGTTGAAAAGAGTCACATCAAATTCACTATAAATGAAAATATTGAGAGAAAATGATCCACAAGTTTCACAAAAACAACTCTATTTTTTTATCGAACTCTGCAGGATGCCCAAAAATCTTCATGAGTCTTAGTTAAATGAAGGAGAAGCGTGGTTGGTAACTTTGCACGTAAAATCTACAAAAAAAACTTCTTCACATCACTAGTCAATATTGGCAATAGACGTACATGAAAAGTGTTCTAAGAAAATTGGCTCAATTTTTACGGTGTTTTGGATTTTTTTGCTTTTAACTTTTAATTTCAACTTTTTCTTCATAAATAATTACTTATAAGAAACAAATTTGTATTACTTCAAACCAAAACATAAGAATGAGAAATTTTAAGTTCGTGCAAAATTCAAAAAATTTCAGTGGCAATGACTAACACTGCTTTTTTCCAACCTTCGCGCGCACACATAATAATAATCTTTGCAAATCGGTCTCGTGGAGTAAACGTTACTAAACCGGCACGGCAATACTTGCAAACGAACTTTTTCGAAATCGACGTTTGCGGATCGACATTTGCGGACTGACATTTGCGGATCCGAAATTTGCGAACGAACTTTTGCGGATTCGACATTTGCGAATCCTACATTTGCGGACGAGCTTTTTCGAACCCGACATTTGCGGACGAACTTTTGCGGAATCGCGATGAGATAAAGATGATTGCACACGAGTTATAAGGAAAAGGGTTTTCGCGCTAATATACAAAACACATTCAAAAATTCAAAAAATTTATTCAAAAGTTCTTGTTGCAGCGACCTCCTTTTACACATGCCAAATAGGAAGAGGAAAAACGTGTGTCACGAGCCGGATCCTATTAGCATTGTTTAAAAACCCTCGCTTTTACTTCACTATTCTTACGATGATTGTCTTTAATTGTTAGTCCGCCATCTCATTTTTTTCTTCAAATAATTAGTGTACGAGTTTGGAAGCAAATAATTTTATGCACTGCTTTTTGTGCATTGTTTTATTTCCAAGAAATTTTAAAAGAGAATAAAAATTCACAAGTGTTCCTGGTTTTAGAAAATTTAAAAAAAGTTTATAGTGTCCTCTACCCAAAATGGTGTTCCTTTGTTATATTTCTCACGTGGAAGCAAAAAGAACCATTAAAAAAATTATTGCAAAAGACTAATTTTTATAACTTATTCACTTTTTTAGAAAAAAAGTCTTGCGCCAAAAATCCCCACTTTTCTAGTTAAAATCGGAAAAAAAATTTCAGATCGAGACCTCTGTCATCTGCGGTCGCTATTGGAAACTAGTACCTTGAAAAGTTGTGTCGAAAACGGATTTCTTGAGTCCTATATATTAAATTTTATACGTGGGCACGTATTTTCTGGTCAAACCAATTAAAAAAACATCTGTCTATTAGCTTTAAGCACTTTCAAGAATTCAATACAGCTTAAGTTTATGAGGTAAGAGTTTAAGAGTTGAGATTAGAAGTCAAGTGCAAAAGACGTATCAAATTTGTAAGGCAATTTCTCAAACCAATCGAGACTAAAAGTTTGCTCATTCCAAATGGTACTCGTTATTCTTGGAATTTCCGGGTTGTTGAACAATTAGGGAACGTTTGAGAACTTGTAAGAATTCGAACAAAAATCCATTCAGAGTTATTTTTAAACCAGTCTATTAGTGTAACATACTATGGACTCTTGATGAATCAAGCGAGTTTTAAAGAAGCGTATAATTAGTTCAACTAAGAGGCTCGAATTTTATCTGACCAAAGAGTAGATTCGGATCGAGAGAATGAGTGCCCCCGATTTCGTCTAAAGTTTCAAAAGGTGGCAAGTTAAAAAATAGCTCGTTGTTGTTCTCCGAAAAGCTTTCTGCGTGCTCACTCACCCCGAGAACCCCGCTAATCAAGCGTGAATTTATATATAGACCGTAAACAAACATGGCATGAAAAAAGTGAGTTTGACATGGAGATTTTCTATTTAAATTACGCCGAGATTACTCCTTAGCTAATTATGCTTTGGGGAAATAAACTACAAAGTCACGCACTCGTGAAAAGAATGAACTTGAAAGAAAAATTTTCTTAGGAAGTATTAAGCTAGAAACATAAGCCTAGATTAGGCTTAAGTTTAGGGTTGTCTTTGGTCCAAGCCCAAGCCTAAGCCTAGGCCTAAGCCTAAATCTAAGCTCAAGCTTAGGCTTAAGCCTAGACCTAAGCCCAAGCCTAGGCTTAGGCTTAAGCCTACTCTTAAGCCTAGGCCTAAACACGATAAAAAATAAAAGAATAATTTTTTGGCCGAAACAAATGGAGCAATCCCAAAAAGAAGATCACACAAAGCATCTTCTTCTTCTTATTTTCTTCGTCATCTGCTCATTCCTTTGAAGACCACTTTATAAGCAATCTCACAATCTCGGCTTAAGCTCATTCGCCAAATCAGTGGCGCTCCAATACCGCTGAAAGGAGTTTTCTACGTTCATTTCAGATGTCCCAAGAGGAGAGAAAATTTTTGCCGAAAATTTTCGATGGACACACAAAGAAAGAGTGATGCATTATTTGACCGAGAGTCCAAAGCTGATGACGGCAAAAAATGTGCAAAAAGAAACAACACATTAAAGAGTGAATATTTCCGTTGACAAGTGTTGGCGGATGCCGCGACTATTTTACTCAATGCCTTAAAAGTCGAAGAAGACAACGCCATTGAACGATGCTCTCTTTTTTCGAAAATCCCTTAAGTTATAGAAGCTTCGTTAAGAGGAAATTACGTGCACAAACAACAATGTGACATAGCTTGTTTTTTAGTAATTGTTTTTAATGGAAAAAACATTGATTTTCATAGGCCCAGTCCAGTGGGAAAAAAGTTACCATGTTTGTTGATATTCGAAAAGTTCATAAAAAATGGAGCAGTTTTGTTTTTACGGTAAATTTTGAATCGTGGTCGTTTTCGAGATAATTGTGTATGATGTTGTTTAGGCTTAAGTTCAAGTTTGGGCTTAAGCTTAGGCTTAGACCTAGTCTTAGGCTTGGGCTTAGGCTTAGACCTAGTTTTAGGCTTGGGCTTAAACTTAGGCTTAGGATTAAGTTTGGGCTTAGGCTTAAGCTTAGGCTTAGATCTAGTCTTAGGCTTAAACTTAAGCTTAGACCTAGTCTTAGGCTTAAGCTTAGGCCTTAGCTTAAGCCTAAGTCTACTCCCAAGCCTAAGCCTAGGTCTAAATGCGATTTTTGCGACTTTTCGCTTCAATACACAGCCCTTCTCTGAATCAGGGAAGCGTTTTTTCGCTTCGAAAATGTCAAACTCAAATCTCCACATGTTTTTACTCCTAGAGGGGTCATTTCCAAAAAAATTTTTTTTTAATTTTTCACTTGAGTGGCCCCCCTATTGTGTAATAGCTTCCTTTTTTGAACAAAATTTTTGGTTTTTACTGTATCTGTGTGTGTATTTTGGTTTGATTTTTGAATTGCTCATGCACAAAATAGAATGTCATTTTGAACCAAAAATGTCTCAAGAATCCTCTTCCAAAGGAAGTGTGTTTTGCTGAAAATTTGTGCTTTTTTCACGAACATAATAGTCATGTGCTATGTGTTAAAAAGAAAGAAAATTAGTCAAAAAACATAACGCCTCAAAAAGACTAGAGCATAACAGATTAGGGAGTAATTTAGCTTCTTCTAAGAATATATAACTTCCTTTTGGTCCCTAAATGCATATGAGGAAGTCATCAAAATAGATCTAAGTGAAAAAAGATTACGTACTCCAAACATTAAAGCATTCTAAGACATAAAAACTTCAAATCAAAGCCTCGTCATTTTGTAGAAATTGACACACAGAACGTTAGCCTTAGACTTAACCTTAGTCTTAGCCTTGGCCATAGCCTTGGCTTTAGCCTTAGCCTTTGTGTTTTGCCCTTATCCTTAGCCTTAGTTAAACTATAAATTAGAAAAGTTTAATAACTCCTAAACTATGTAATCAAATTCTGATTTCGACCGACTACTTTTGCCAATCTCTAATTACAACTTTCAGATGCGTGTTTTCATCATCATGACTACGATGGCCTAATTTGGCACTATGGTCTTATAGTTGCTATAGAACTTTGACTTTAACATAGGCAGAGCCTGATGATATTGTCATGACAATATTTGTACTTTTTATTTTTATGTGCCCAACCTACACGTGGTATCCCTTGAGAAAAACAGTAAATACTTCTATGAAAATTCAATGTCAAACATCACGAATAATCCTCTTAAAAATTAACAAACTTCTAGTAGGGAAACGATTAAAAACCAACTTCTACAGACACGAAAAATAGCACCTGCTGCCGCCAACTTATTTTCGGAAGTCATTCGAATAAAACGTCACGAATTTCCGGTTGTTCATTCATGGAATGTAGTTGGCGAAAGCCTTTTTGCAATTCACTATAAACAATTAAATATAAATTCGATATTGTTATTGTGAATAAACAGCTGATAATAATCGAATTACTATTTTTAAGGACAAAAACAAGCATATTCAAAAACAATGGCACGGATAACCGCTTAAAATACAATTGGCTAAAAGCTAAAAAGATCACTTAAAAGTGCACATTTCAATTTGAAATAAAGCCTATTTCACAAAATGAAAATGTAAAGTTGCACTTAAAATTAGAGATCGACACGCTGATCAAAAGGATATGAAAAAATTCGGCACTATAACTTTTCGTACAATTGTGGTTCGTACAAACTTTTCGTACGGTATTTTTCGTACAAATATTTCGTACAGGTACTTTTCGTACAAATATTTTTCGTACAGGTACTTTTCGTACGAACTTTTCGTTGCCTGATGGCAGTATAACTTTTCGTACAATTGTATTCGTACGGATTTTCGTACAGGTACTTAACGGATTTTATAATAATCAGGCAACGAAAAGTTCGTACGAAAGATTCGTACGAAAAGTACGTGTACGAAATATTTGTACGAAAAGTACCTGTACGAAATATTTGTACGAAAAGTACCTGTACGAAATATTTATACGAAAAGTGCCTGTGCGAAAAGTTCGTACGAAAAGTGTGTTGTACGAAAAGTTCCGTACTTAACCAGTAACATGTACCCCCTCCCCCCCAAGGGCTAAAAAACAATTTTTTGCATAGACGCAGAAACAAAATTTAAAAAAATTGCCAAGAAATGGGTTATCAAGGTACCGA
The DNA here is from genome assembly GCA_034698545.1 of Acrobeloides obliquus. Taxonomy (NCBI): domain Eukaryota; kingdom Metazoa; phylum Nematoda; class Chromadorea; order Rhabditida; family Cephalobidae; genus Acrobeloides; species Acrobeloides obliquus. The sequence goes on along the minus strand of JAQGBS010000883.1, from coordinate 7,796 downwards.
ATATAGGCCAAAAAAATTTCAAGAAAATAAGATGTATAAATAAATAAAAACAAATGGAGACAATTCAAATAAACATACACCAAATGCATGCTAAAATAATGGCAATCTTTTTAATGTGCAGGAAAAGTAATTATTTTCTCGTCTCGGAAATTGATATGCTTCTTTTTTTAGCGATTACCTAGCTCAAATAGGAGATGCTTAAATAGCCGTGTTTCTAGTTTGAATGTGTGCACTTGATCGTATATTCCTCGGAAAGGAAACACTTCCTGCTTTAAAGAACCAGTCGCCGAAAACATAAATTTATATATTCAGAAAGGTCATGAAAAATGGAGCATTTGTTGATTCTACGGTAACCTTAGAATTGTTATTGTTGCCGAGAAAATCGCGTTTGAAGTTGGCAATTTTTGAAATCTGTATATTACAACGAAAACATGAAAATTCATCCCTGGATCAATAAAAGTTGTATATTGACGCTAAAATTCAAAATTTTTTGGCAGATTTCGTAAGTCGATGAAAAACGAAAATTTTTTTGATAAATTTTCGCGTCAATGCACAACTTTTATTGATTCAGGGACGAAGTTTCATGTTTTTGTTGTAATACACAGATTTCAAATCGCGGCAACTTCAAACGCGATTTTCTCGGCAACTACAACGATTCAGAAGATGCCGTAAAAACAAAAAATGCTTCATTTTTCACGAAATTTCTGAATATATAACTTTTTCATAGTATTTTTTCGAGTAAACTCGTCCTTTAAACAAATATAGGAAAACAACCAGAAAAATTTTCATTATTTATAAAGTTAAACACTTTTTTTCCGACTAAACGAAAAATAAAAACGGCATGAGAAGATCCTGTTGTGGGTTCCCAAGTTCATTTATTAATTATTAGCCGAGTGAGGGAAATTCAAGACGCGCATCAAAGAGTTGTATGCGAAGGCTTGAGACTCTTCTAAACTAAGGAAGCTCATGTACCAAACAGGAATGCAACGTATTACGAATTACGAAATTACAGATTTTAATTACGAAATTTTTGGGATTACGAAAAAAATCGCTGTCGAGATAATCGAAAAGTTCATGAAAAATGGAGCATTTTTTGTTTTTACGGCATATTCTGAATCGTTGTAGTTTTCGATATAATTGCGTATGAAGTTGACGCAATTTGAAATCTGTGTATTACAACGAAAACATGAACGTGATAATAATCGTATGTATAAAGAACAATGTACCTATAGTATTCGAAGTAATCGTCTTCTTCTTCAAAGTCATAGTTTTTTATTACGAAAAATTATGAAGTTTTTGTGATTATGAAGAATTAGGAATTCATAATTACGAAATTGTTGGGATTACGAATTACGAAATTCTTCCGGTTACGTTGCATCCCTCATCTCAAAATGAAACAATTTAAAACCATTACCCAGAACACTTCATTTACACTTGTGCCATTTACAGCCATCTAAGCAGAAAATGATGTGCTATTTGTTGTTATTATGAGCTTTTTGCACTTTCTGTTTATCTCAAAAATGGACAATCTTGCCTTATCCTACTACATAACAAAGTGCATAAACAAAAAACCAGAATTTTGGGCGATTTTTCATGTTTTTTTTCAATCTGAAAAATTTTTTCTTCAAAAATGACCCTAGGGCTAATTTTATGCGAGGAATAGATTGTGCGCATTTCCAAAGCTGGAAAACGCTTTCTTGATCCTGATTCAGGAAAATAGATGTGCGTATTGAAGACAATATCAAAAATTTTTAGATTTTCTGCCTGAAAATGATCTTTCTGGTGGTAATTTTTATGCGGAAAATCGATTGCACGCATTTCCAAAACTTGAAAACGCTTCCCTGATCCTGAAAAAAAGAAAAATTGGTGTATTATAGCAAAATTGGTCATATAAAGCTTAGGCTGCGCGCTAAACATTTCGAATTCATGACTCAAATCGAGACGGCGATCGACCTCGTTTGAATTAGTTGGAGTATTGACACGAAAACCCTGAATTTTACATTTTTTTCAATATACTTAATTATTAGGTCTATTTAAAAAACAAAGATGGCATTCTTTATAGCTCGACGGGGCGAACAAAATGACACCAAATTGATCCAATTTGAAAGTTGTTTTGAGTTATTGAAACGAAAACATGAATCAGAGTTTTCGTTTCAATAACCTAAAACAATTATCAAATTGGATAACTTTGGTGCGAAAAAATGATATACGAACACCCTGATTTGACCTGAACCCTTGTACTAATCTCCTCATATTATATAGAATGAGTTTCAAATTGAAAAATTCCTACAATCAAAAACTGCAAAAACATTATTTCTCTGATTTTAGCTCCAAAAATTCCATGCATATCGTATTTCTTGTAGGCAAAAAATTCATCAAAAAATGTCAGAAAAATTGGCAACACATAAATCCGCAGGAGGAAATTTTTAAATTTCCCACTTGTCGAATATATGAAGCGAACAAGACATGCCAAACAATTGCTCAATTTGTTGATTGCAAAAAAAGGCCAGAAGGCTTGGCTTCGTCAATTTTCGGCATTCTTTTGGATGTGTGAAAAGAGAGGCACATAAATGTGGCATCAAATTGGCTGCAATTCATAACCGGAGTGAATCAAAGTACACGAATAAAATGAATGAGCTCCCCCTTGTTTAAATATAACTGCGTAAAATGAAACGGATGGGGAATAGCTCAAAAACAATTCTACGAATGCCGAGCAAAGTAACACAAGTTTCTTTAATTAGCATAGGCGGTTATTTATCCGCACATTCTTGCCCCCGAAAAGTCAGTCTTTCACTAATCAAATTAAGAATACAAAACCAAACATGAATGAGGAAGTCTTTATTCGATTACTACAGGGTGTTCTAAAAATATCTATCTGATAATTTTTTGGTGAAAATTTTTCAAAACTTTTTTTTCTCTAAAATGATTCATTAGGGGGTATTTTTATGCGAGAAATCGATTGCGCGCATCGAGAAACCTTGAAAACGCTTCCAAGACCATGAAATATAAGATTTTCGTATTTTTTCAGTTATTTTCGGTAGGAGTCAGAACGTGGACTATGACTTATTGGAGGCGTAGTAAACTATGGAAGATCGAAAATCTGGATTAATAATGAAACAGATGATGAATAGAGGTATTTTTATGCGAGAAATCGATTGCACGCATCGAAAAACCTTGAAGACACCTCCCAAACCAAGAAATATAAGATTTTTGTATTTTCTCAGTAAGAATCCGAACGCGGACTACGACTTACTGAAGGCGTAGTAAACTATGGAAGATCGAAAATCTGGATTAACAATGAAACAGAAGATGAAATTGTCATCTACAAAAACTTGTAACAGCTTACTCCACTTCTTGATTAATGAAAATTGGATATTTCATGATTTGGGAGGCGTTTTCAAGGGGTTTCGATGCGTGCAATCGATTTCTCGCATAAAAATACTCCTAAGGAGCTGTCCTTAAATTACGTTTACCAAGGGGGGAGAGGGGTCCCTGAAAATCTAACGCTCCATTAAAATTTTAAGATTTTTCTAAGAAAAAAACTAAAGGGGAAGAGGGGGGTCCAAAATCTAACTTTTTGCAAACATAATTTAAAGACAGCTCCTAATGAGTCATTTTGGAGAAAAATTTTCGCTAAAAATCTCTTTTTTGGAACACCCTGTATAACATTGTTTATATCCATAGCTATGGGCACAAACAATATTTGGAAAATGAAAACATTTTGTTATTGGAATAAAGAATTGAATAAAAACTATATGGCAAACATGAGTTGACTTCATGAATCTCAAAACGCGCGGAAATGTCGCTTCCTTCGAGCGGAACATGAAATTCAATTTGCCCCCGGATCAACGAAAAGTGCTGGTTGGCAAATGCAAAAGCCGACTTGGCAACTTTTTCTAGAGAGACGCTAATAAGTCATTTTGGGAAGTTAATTTGTGTTGTTGAAAAATCATGAGGCGGGGACAAATGTTTTGGTAGTAGAAGCTTATCTAACAACCAATAACAAATTAATTAAATAATTTTCGAGCTAATTTAATCTTTGACATTTCCGTGAGTTTCTGCAAAATACGAAACAATATTAGACTCACAAGGGAAAGGGGGTTCACCTTTCCGAAGAATTGCGTGGGAGGGGTCAGACCAAAAACTGCGGGGAGGGGGGGGGGGTCAGATCAAAAATTGCGGTGGATCATTTTTTCAAAATTTTCACTAAAAAATGACATTTTTTCATCGCAAAAGAAATGCTATTGATCATAGATGGAAATGAAACTCCTATGGGAAGCGCACATGGATACAACGATAAACCAGCTGATGTAAGAAAGTGCAAAATGGCAGTAATCCCGCCGGAAGCTGGAACTTTCATTGATGCTGAACTAAATGGAACCTCCAAAACTCACAATCGAAATCAAGACAAATCCTACATCATTGAAGAAATAGATTTCAAAGTATCCGAACGCGAATTACGACTTACTGAAGGCGTAATACACTATAGAAGATCAGAAATCTGGATTAACAATGAAACAAAAGATGAAATTGTTATCATGAAGGTCTTGAATGTATCATTGGCACCAATGCTAGGAAAAAATTCAACACCCTGGACTATGAAGAAATGCTACTGATCATAGATGAAAATGAAACTCCTAGATCGAACCCGTGCTAATAACATGAAATATCCAGCGCCGTAGTCATTAGGCCATGTGTTATCAGCTTTTTTAAAACTTCTCTATAAAACAGAGTTGAACATCGACTAATTGCGTTGGGCTTTGGACACAGATTGGCTCTCTTATTATTGTTTCATTTCTAAGAGTACATTTCAAGTCCCAATTTTTATTCAAAATGTTTCAAGTAATTGAAAATTCAAAGAATTACTTAATAAATCCAATAATTTTAAGCAAAAGAGTTCTTGTTCATGAAAAAGAAAAACGAATCTCCCTTCGTAGATGAATGAGTAGGCTTAAGACTTCAACAATTTTTATCCCCTTTATTATTAGCCTAGAAAAACAAATTCATTATAAGAAGGCTCAAAATAAACAACATTGCTAAAAATCTCGAGTTATTGGTATATAAGTTTTTTCAATCAACCTAAACAAATATTCACACGCTGTGCCAGGCTCTATGGATTACGAATTTTGATTCAGTAAACTCATTATAAAACCTACTCATAACATATGTTATAAAAAGTGTCAAAGATAACTAATTGCTTGAATAAATTGTTTAACAGAAAATATTTCTTGTTGAAAAATTGAATTTTTATTTAATAGACATGGTAAGCCTAAGCCTAAGCTTAAGCCTAAGCCTAAGCCTTAAGCCTAAGGCTAAGCCTAAGCCTAAGCCTAAGTATAAGCCTTAAGCCTAAGCCTAAACCTGAGCCTTAAGCCTAAGCCTTAAACCTAAGCTTTAAGTCTAAGCCTAGGCTTAGTGAGACTTTTAATGAGGCCATTTTGAATGATTATTATTGTTGCTTTTTGCTAAATAAACTATATTTAAAATTTTTTTAAGTGTCCGGTTTTTTGTGTGCATATTTTGATGTTTTTTGTCATACTTTATTGAAATTTTTGTTATAATGAAGAATCTAACAAATTTTTGCACAAAATTTTTTTCGCATAATATAGAATTCTCATTTTCCAAAAAATTGTATTCTTATAGCTTGAGCAACTCGGCCAACCGCTTCCTCTTTCCAGGGTTGTTGTACGGATTATAATAGGAATTGGGCGCAGCCGTAGCATGCAATATGCTACAGACAGAGCACGGCGGTGGTGGGTTGTTGCAAGCACTGCATCCACATGGTTGTGTATTACATGGCTGTGATTGGGACGACGGCCCAATACATTGACATACTCCACATTGGGTGTCACAAACACGTTGACGGGTTTGCATGCCATCTCCACAAGAGACACTAAAACTTGTTATCCCAAATACTTTCGACTTTTTATACCTGCAATAAGACCATGGTCCCCATGATTCCCATTCTGGTGATGATGGTGGAGGCGGTTGGTATACCGGTCCACAGGTGCTACAAGTCGGCGGAGGTGGATAGCCGCCAATTGGCGGTGGAGGCGGTTGGTAGACTGGGGGTGGCGGTTGGTACACTGGGCCACAAGTGTTACAGGTCGGTGGTGGTGGTGGTTGGTAAACTGGAGGCGGTGGTTGGTAAACTGGAGGTGGTGGTTGGTAAACTGGAGGTGGTGGTGGGTAGCCTCCACAAGTGTTGCAAGTTGGTGGTGGTGGCGGAGCTTGTCCACAAGTATTACAAGTTCGAGTTGGCTGAGCACCAGTGCCAAGTAATTGTGCATAAACTACTAAAAATTGAAAACTTAGAGGCAACAACTTGTATGACTATTGTGGTTGGCACTACTTCAAGGTCGAAATAGGTTACGAGTCATTCAGTGGTTACTATGGTGTAGTGGTCCGGTGCGCTGACAAGCTACGCATCACCGACACTAGCAAGGGTTCGGTTCCCCCTTGCGTCCAAAAGATTTTTTCTTGGTTTGGTCAACTCCGTCACCAAATAAACCCTTACCATAATTTACAAAATTCAACAAAAGAAGAAAATAAAGTTCAATATACATATTAACTCGAACGTTGATCGACTGATACTTTCAACTGCCTTCCGACCTCCTAGAGATTTATCCCCAGCATTTATATTTGCAATGGTGTCATCGAGTCAGTTACTTTTTTGAGTTTCTGTCTACTTTTTGGTTTAACTTTTCCAGTATTGATCGGTGTGCGTCATTTTGCACACATTAATAGGCACCATCCTTCAACTTCTAATCTTTTATTGATCTTTATTAGAAACTGCTGAGAATTTTTTATATTGATTGTACAGGGTGAGTCAAAAAATGTGAAAAAAATTTTTTGGCGAAAAAATTTTTTTGGGCAGAAAAATTTTTTTCTAAAAATGACCCATGTAGGAGTAATTTTATGCGGGGAATCGACTGCGCGCGTTCCTGAAGCATGAAAACACTTCCTTAACCCTGATTCAGGGAATGGATTCGGTGTATTGACGCGAAAATCGAAAAATTTCTTTTTCGCGTCAATACACCAACTTCATTCCCTGAATCTGAGTCAAGATAATTTTTTCATGCTTTGGGAATGCGCGCAATCGATTCAACGCATAAAATTACCCCTATATGGGTCATTTTAAGAAAAAATGTTCCTGCCCAAAAAATTTTTTCGCTCAAAAATTTTTTCACAAAAATGCCCTTTTTTACTCATACTGTATTAAAAATTTATATGAAAGTATTATTCGAATGAATATATCTTCTTTGTCGGCCATAATAAGGGAAGACTGGACAAGTGTCGCATGGTAGTGGCTGGTATTGTTGTTGGCATGTGGAACAAGGTGGTTGGGGTGGAGGCTGACAAACGTCACAAGTTGATGGGCAATCGGGGCCATTGCAAGGTTGTTGTTCACTTGGTACACCATCTAAGCACTAAAAAAGTTTGTATAATTCGCTTCAATACACAGGTCTTTCCTGAATCAGGGAAGCGTTTTTTCTCTTCAAAAATGTCAAATTCGGATTCCCCGCAAGTTATTACCCCTAGAGGAGTCATCTCCAGAAAAAATTTTCACCTAGGTAGCCCCCCCCCCATTTTGTAGTAGCTCCAAAATTTTTTCCAACATTGACCCATTCTTGATACTTACCCTTGAACCTTGTGTGTTACATGTGCATATCCGAGTCCTTGACCGATAACCACCAGATCCACAAGTGACACTGCATTCACTCCATTCACACCATTGTGTCCATCCACAGCATGCTTGTGTGTTACAAGTTTGCTGTTGCGACGAAGGGCCAACG
>JAQGBS010000882.1:0-18352 GCA_034698545.1 Acrobeloides obliquus | reverse complement strand
CCCCCCTCGCCGCGCCCCCCCCCCTATTTTTCGGGGCCCTCGCGGCGCCAGGGGGGTTGTAATTACACCCCTCTATTCAACTATGGTTGGAGGTCTCGGTAGAACAATGGTAGCGCACTTGAACGGTAGCCAGAAGGTTCGAGTCCCGTCGGGTCGAAAACTTTTGCCCAATTTCAAATTCTCTGGATTTCCACGCCTCGTGTTCCGCACGGCTATGCTAAATCTAATTTTGGGAATAATAGGGGAGGTTGCTTATTTTTTCCCGTATGACGATGGAAGTGGGACGATTGATATAATCTTAGTTTTTGGTCTAAACTTATCTGTTAACTCAATTTTCCCACTAGCTTTGACAAAATTTCTGTCACCCCAATTTTTATGCTAAAATTTTTTCTAAAAAAGCAATTTTTCTCTTCTTTATAATCTCATCATGTTAAGCCTATTTTATATCGATTTATTTATCTCCAGCTCTTTACTCGGTCTTTTTGGCGCATCGTTAATATTGATTAGTACACTGTTTTGCTCCTCTGCAAGATTTTTAAGAATACGAAAAATGGTGAATTTGATCGAAAACAATCACAACTTCAGCACTTACAATAATCTCCGACGAGCCGCTTTTATTTGTATCTTCCAAACTTGCCTCGTCTCAATCCATTTGATCATCACATTTTATACCACCCTTTATGCTATCTTTCTGATGCCAATGATTCCTGAAGCGTCGGCATTATTTTTCTTCGATTTTTACATGATTTCGGACAAAATCAAGTATTCTATATAATTGATTTGGTCCGAAATCAAGTACAAATTTTTTGTGATCGTTGATACTGTGTGACTTTGTTTGTCTTGCGGTCTTATAAAAGCGCATTGAAAAAGACTAGTTTGAGTGTTATTGATTTTATTCGATTTGTATTAACTGGAAAAAGAGTTCAAAGAAACACAAAGACGAATGTTACTTTTTTTTAAAGTACGGTTGTTAATAATTTTACTGCTAAATAAAATTTTTTATTATATGAGGTGTATTACAAGATTTATAAACATACATTAACACTAGAATATACATTAACACTTCCTGTAGCGACAATTGATTTTGGTGGATTTTTTCATGCTGATCAAGATGCACAAAAAATTTCGAAAACAGTTTGTTTCTGGGGGTCTAGGGCCTCTTGAAGTCATCTATGTTGAATTTTTGGATCCCTTTTACAAAAACGACTATATCTCTGGTAGGAAGCGTTTTGGGAGGTGGTTGACCACTTGTTGAAAAGGGGTCATCAAGATATTACGTAATCAAAATTTCGGGTTTTTTAACCCCCCCCCCATGATTACGTGATCAATGGCAAAATTTTTTACCTTGATCCCCCCATTATGTTTTTTCGAAACTTTTTCAAAAATTTATGCAAAAACATAAGGGGAGACCAAGGCAATTTTTTCGAGTTTTAAAATAATTTCAAAAATCAATTTAATTCCATGTTTTCGCGCGCTCGCGGTTTTTTGCTAAAAAACACTCATTTTTAAGCGGAAAATTCTCAAAAATTTTCGATTTTTGATGAAAATTTTGTTGAAACATTGTTCAAATTTATTAATTTTTAATAAAAATGTGATTTAAAACGGATGAAGATGATTATAATCAGTGGCGTAACTAGGAGGGGGAGGTCCCCCCCCATTTCTTTAAAAGTTAAAATTTTTTCTAATGTATACGCCTTACTATTTAAGACTTTGAATTTCTTATTTTGTAAAAAAATTTATTAACTGCTCTTATTAAAAAATTTGTTAAATGTGTTCTATAACTTAAGAAAATAGCTATCTCCAGCACAACGCATTTCTTCATAACAATTACTCAGGGAATTTTTGTACAATAATAGTTGAAATTGAAGGGAATTTATCAAATTATTTGTTAAACCTTATGTTGGTACCGGTGTTTTTTTCTAAGTCTTATTGCGATTTTTGGCAGAAAAAGAAGTCAAATGATTTATTTTCCATATCGCAATTCTCAACTTAATTTTGGGTATAATCTGGGAAATATTAAATACAATATATAAAAATGTAGTTATGGGGCAATCTTTCAATGATTGATATTTTTGAAAGTTATCTTATTTTTCTTGAGTTTCATCCGAATTTGCCCGACCCTTGCTATTTTGCTAGGTACACTCACCCAATTTGGGTGGGAGTTGGGGAGAATCTTTTAATTTTACAAAACACTGTCCCTGTGTGGTTGTGAGAAATTTTTTGACGGGGTACCCCATAAAAGTGGCGTCAATCGTCTTCTCTCATCGTCCCCCTACAACTTTAGTTCTAGCGCTAGCAGTTAATGTTCCCGAGATCGCCTGTACAGAAAATTACACGTTTATAGTAGTAGAATTTTATTCTTTGCCACAAGAATACCCATAATCTGGGGTTTCCCTAACCAAAATTGTGCTAAATTTTGTGCTCATTTCACTAAAACTGATTCTTGTCTCGACGTTTTCTTCCCAACAGGAGCACATAACTTCATAGACTTCATCAGACGCATTTTCTGGACACTCCATTCTTTTTCCACTCTTCAAAAATTCCACAATTTTATCAGCCTCCATCGTAGCATATGGCAACTTTCCACCGCTGAAAATTTCATGCATCAAAATCCCAAAGGACCAAACATCGGATTTTTCAGAGAAAGTTCGATGTAAAAGTGCTTCAAGAGAAAGCCATCTCATGGGGAGCTTCTTTTCTAATGAAGCTTTATAACTTAAAGTTACATCATCACAGCTACAGCAAAGGCCAAAATCGGAAATTTTAGCGGTGCTTTCTATAAGGAGGATGTTTCTGGCGGCTAAATCGCGGTGGACTAGTCTTTTGGAGACGAGATATTCCATGCCTAAAAATTTGTCTTTCTATTTTACAAATAAACGGAGGAATGAGTGCTATTGCGCTCGGAGGGGAGAAGAGATTTTCTGATCCGATCTATAAGTTATAAATCTCCGAGCGTCCCAAACGAGATCTCCGCCCTGATCCGATTGAAACGAAAAAAGTTCGTTGAGAAATTTTTAAGTTTTTTCGATTCTTTTTAATTTTCGACGGTAAAATTGTCAATTTTTCAGGTTTGAAGAGAAGTGAAGTGCTACTTTCTCATCTCGATAGTGCTCACATTCCAATCGTATGGGGGTGGGTATCTTTAAGATTACTAGGGATGGTGTGGAGTGAGGAGGAGAGGGAAAGGGATGAGTGAAATTTAAAAAAAAGTAACATTACCTTGTACAATTTGCCATAGTATCGAAATGAAATGCTTGAGCTGAACATCGTGATTTTTCCTCACATAATTCAACAAATTTCCTTCACACAACTCCAAAACCAAAAGAGGTTTATTTTGCTTCATGCTCCACCCTAACAACGGGACGATATGTTCGTGATATCCAATCTTTTTCATCAACTCAATTTCTGTTTCTAGTATTGTTGACTCATTATTTCCATACCCATTAGCTATTTTAATAGCCACTTTACAATCTTGAAACTGTGTTGTTTTGGTATTTAATGAGGCTAAGGCTGAAGTGCCAAACAATTCTCCGACATATACATTTGAGCTGAATCCAGAGCCCAGGGATTCTTCGTACTTTACTTTAAGTCGCTCTTCTTCAATCCAAAAATTGTCTAGTTGTTTAACTTCTTTTGGTTTTTCTTTTATTGTTGATTGTAATTGCATTTTAATAGCTAAACATTTTAAAATACAATCTATATAGGGAGGGGGCAAAAGTTCGGGGGCAAATTTCCGCACTCGATATCTCGTTACATAAAAGATCTTTTGATAAAAATTTTTTTCAGCAATAGACAAGCGTCCATGAAGAATTGGACCAGCTATATGAAAAAAATGCTGACTATTATATATGTAATTATTCGTTTTTTTTCACGAAAAATGGCGAAGGTTTAAATTTTTTATAAAGTTAATAAAAAGAGCAAATCCAAAAAATTTTCTTACATTATTTAAAGGGTGGATGAAACTAATTTAAAAAAATTTTGGTCCAAACTTTTTTCCTTGCCAAGATATACGCGTTTTCGTAAAACTGCTCAAAGAACCTGATTTTTCGCTTACTAGACCTCTAAAAATAACAATAGTGCAAACCTAAAATTTTTTACGATAGTTGCCAATGAACTTCAGCTATATTTAAAAAAAAATTAAGGTGAAAGCATTTTTTCTTACCGAGATATATCGATTGTGAAAAATTTGTCCCCGAACATTAGCCCCACCCTGATAATAATTTACCCTTTTGGTCAAGAATCTCTCTCTTCTTTTTTCGTCGATAACGTAATATACAATAAATTAGCATGAAAGTAGTAAAAATAAATATGAAAATACCAACACATGAGAAAATGAGCAAATTGCGATAGTTCGAATTTTTTGGATCTGTTGTGCTTAGGTGTATGAAAGTAGTAGATGGTGCTGTTGTATTAGTCGTGATTGAAGTAGTAGATGGTGAATTTGTGATCGTAGTAGTGGTTTGAGAAAGCTCACATATATATGAAAGATTGTTATGACAGTCTTGGTTATACCATTGGCCATTCGATAAACGTAGTACCATGCAATTATCCCAGCTAATGTTAGATGGATATCCTAAATGAAAATCATAAATAATAAAATTTGGTTTCTGTGTCCGACCGAACGCCCGCTCGTCCGTCCGTTCTAGCTCACGAAGCGTGCACTCTGTGATAGTATTTTGTTATTAATAATTCCGTTTTTTTAAATAATAATATTATTATTTTTAATACCTCTAGCCCAATTTGTATAAGAAAAATTCTGTCCATCTGTCCATGTCCATATCCCGCTGTTTCTACTTCCACCTAGCCAAACATATGATACGTTCGAGCCAAGGAAATGTTGTTTGGCCAAGCCTAAATAATTCTATATTAATACAAAATCATGGATCACAAAAGTGTGCAAATAGTTGAAAATCCGTAAAAACGTGTTATTTGAGGGCCAATAACATTTTACAAAAAGATTTGCAGAGATGTGCAACTGTGCAATAATTTTAGACTTTAAAAAAATTAAGGCTGAGAAATTGAAAGAATAGAATATTAAGACGCGAAGTCTGATATATTCGAACTATATATGAACCTCTCGGCACAAAAATTTTTTCCCAATGTATTTTCGTAGAAAACAATTTACTTTGCAAGGATAATATTCAAAAAATTTTATTGTAGAATTACAGATTAAAAGGAATAGAATATTGTAGAAAAAAATTATTCTATTTCATTTAGTTTTCGCGAAGATATGACAACTTTTAGCCACCTATAGGAAACAACAATTTTTCAGGACTTGGACAAATTTCTTAAAAGTCTACAATTTTAGCTCACAAGGAACCCTCACAACTTGTTAATTTTCAAATTCAAGATTTTTTCTTAAATTTTATGCCAAACGACTCCTTATGACACAAAATGAAGAACCCCAAGTCACCAGAAATTTAGCCTCACTAGAACGCGATCTGGGGCTACCCTAATGGTCATAAATAGCCTTTATAAGGATATTTGGGGCTCTAAAAATCACCAAAAATCAATTTCTTTTTGTGGTAAAAAGTCATATTTTACCGTTTTTGGCTATGCCCAACAACTTCCAAGCATTTTTTTGAAAAATCGATTTTGAGAGCAGGATTTTGGAAACAGGATATGCCAGACAAAAAAATCGATTTTTCAAAAAAATTTCAAATTGCTCCAAAAATGCTTGGAAGTTGTTGGGCATAGCCAAATACGGTGAAATATGACTTTTTACCACACAAAAATTTATTTTTAGCATAAAATTTAAGAAAAAATCTTGAATTTGAAAATTGACAAGATGTGAGAGTCCCTTGTCAGTTGCAGATTGCTGCGAATTCTTTCGTGAAATGTTATTAACACTCAGATAACACGTTTTTAAGCGCTTTTACGGATTTTCACAAATTTGAACACTTTTGTGCGTCGCGTAAAAAAATGGATTTCTGGTACACTCAGCACTAGTGCATTGAGCATCACTGCATGCAGCGAGCATTCTGAGCGCAACAACCAGCAATGACGTAAAGAAATCCGCCCATAGTTTTTACCTTTTAAATAATAATTATCAGAATGATTTGAAATAGATACCAAATTACCATTTTGATTTTGACAGCTAAATTCTGCAAATAAAGATTGGTTGGAATCTTTTGGAATAAAATAGCATCTACCACTAGAGTTATTAGAAAATGTACCAATAGGGCAGCTTGCATCAATTTCATAAACAATGGCAAAAAACAGTGTTAATAAATATTTCATCCTAAACAACTAGACCCTGAAATAACACACTCCATTGTAATTTTGTTTTATCTATAATGATGCGATGTTTCTTCTTATCAGAGAGTCGGTCTTATTCCAGCACTTCAGCGCATCAGTTGCCGTAGGTGCTTGAACTATAGTGTAGTTGAGAGAAAGAGCGCTTACATCGAAGAAAAAGTTATCTACACCTTTTTGACTCTCCTAGCTAAAAAATAAGCACCTCTACTAAGTCTTTAAGAATTTTGTTTGCGTCGCCCTTATGCCAATAATCCTGCCCAGAAAATTTAAAACCAAATCTGGCTTAAAGCACTTGATGTTTGTTTCCAGACTAGAAAATTTATCTTCTCTACATACGTAAAGTGTTCCGCTAAAGAGTGATAATCGTTGTACTTTCAATATGTCGTTTGTACTTTCAATAATAAGTTGTTATGGAGTGTCAAAAAAATAAGCAGCTTTTATTTTCAAACAATAAAGCATAAATGGAAAAGATTAACATTCTACGTATGTATTATAAAACCATGACATCATTTTGTAGGGATGAGCTAAGAAGGTTTGGAATCGGGGAAGAGTGTCATTTTGAAAAAAAACTTTATTAAATGAAAATTGTTTTTACAACGTTAAAACTTTTGTTAACATGAAAATTAATCCATAAATTAGAGGTACTCATCGAGTACTTCTAATGTTATGGAGTTGTTTACATTTGATAGGCCGCTATCTTTCTGCTCTTGCAACAGATTTAACTCTTCATATTCTTGGGCGTATCCATATTCACCTTCTAATACATGATGCAATTTGGCCACTAACTCTTCAAAATTTGGCCTAGTTTCAACATTTTCTTCTCAACAATGGCGCATCATTTCATACATTTCATTTGTGGCCAATTCTGGTCGGCTCATTCTTTCGCCACTTCCTAAAAACCTTCGTATCTTTCTCGTCTCAATTCCCCATATGGATCTTGGCCCATACTAAAAACTTCATACATGAGTACACCAAAAGTCCAGACATCGGATTTTTCGAAGAACAGTTTTTTCACGATTGCTTCGATGCTCAACCATCTCAATGGAAGTCTCTTCGGCAGTTTTGATTCTTTCATGCCGGAGTTATTAATAAAAGCAAGCCCAAAATCTGAAATGTTTGCTTGAAATTTGGCCTTTTCGTTCGTTCGCCCAAAACGTTCGCGCCAGTTGAGTTCGGCAATGTGAGAATCTTATTGCTTGTCGTGAATGCCATACTTCCAACGGACATGTGCGCACCATTTGGATTCTATCGTCTGCGACTTGGCCATTCACAAAATGATAGACATGGTTGACCACAAAGTGACAATAAAATGTTGAGCTTGAATTCCGTTGAGGCGTGTGCTATAGACTCGCCACCCATCTGCCATGATGGTGGTTCCATATAACGTCAAATCATCGCGGCGGTTCTTCTAATGTAAAGCCAAGGGAAGAATGATTCGTATCACGTTCTGTCGCTTCAAACAGCCACCAAGTGCGCCTTCGCATATGTTTTCCACGACGACCTTTCTTTGGGGTAATGAAGGCTTCATCAGCTTCGACCGTCACATTGCGTCTACCCAACCAAATAAGATAATCTGTGCGCGAACAGGAAATAAGTGTTGTTCAAGGTTAATAATTAAATTATTGTTATCAAAAATTGAAAAATTCCTCTATTTTTTACCCTTTTTGGGGTACCCCCTGAGGTCAAAATTCATAATTCCTTCGGATTCGTATTCCCCATAGCCGAAACCCCTGAGTACCAAAAATGAGCCGATTTGAAGAACTGTTTGAAAAATGATTTTTGTTCCCCGAAGGGAGGAGGGGTACCGTAGACCCCTTAATGATTATGATTTTTACCAGGGTCGGAACATTCGGATTCGTGTTTCATTAATCTTTTTCCCTTTGTGCTTTATTATTTGAAAAAAAGCTGCTTATCTTTTTTGACGCTCCATAACAGCTTATTGAAAGTGCAAAAAATTAAATTTTCATGGCAGAATCATTGGCATAACAAACAAAATTCCTAAAGACTTAGTAGAGGTGCTTATTTTTTAGCTAGGAGAGTCAAAAAGGTGTGAATAATCTTTTCTTCGATGTAAGCGCTCTTTCTCTCAACTACACCATCGTTCAAGCACCTACGACAACTGATGCGCTGAAGTCCTGGAATAAGAAGTGTACTCGCTGATAAGAAGAAACATCGCCTTATTATAGACTAAAACATGTATCACAAACACACTCTATTGTAATTTTGAAAATTTCAAAGTAATTTTTATAGATACGTTTCCATAAGAATCTTTGGAAAATTAATTTTGTTAGTTAGATCGTTCCACTAAATTTAAAAAAATTTAGTCCGGACTCCTTTTCATTGTCGAGATATTTCAATTTTAGTGACTATGTGTTATTTGTGAAATACTTCGACAATGGAAAGGAGTCCGGATTTAAATTTTTTTTAAATTTAGAGGAACGATGGATCTAACTAACAAAATTAATTTTCAAAGATTCTTTGGAAACATATTTATAAAAATTACTTTGAAATTTTCAAAATTATAATGGAGTGTGTTATTTCAGAGTCTAGTTGTAGGGGATGAAATATTTATTAACACTGTTTTTTGCCATTGTTTATGAAATTGATGCAAGCTGCCCTAATAGCACATTTTCTAATAACGCTACTAGTAGATGCTATTTTATTTCAAAAGATTCCACGCAATTTTTATTGGCAGGAATTAGCTGTCAAAATCAAAATGGAAATTTGGCATCTATTTCAGATTCTTCTGATAATTATTATCTAAGATGTAAAAACTATGAGTGGATTTTTTTACGTCATTGCTGGTTGTTGCGCTCAGAATGCTCGCTGCATGCAGCGATGCTCAATGTGGCTAGTGCTGAGTGTACCAGAAATTCGTTTAATCCATATTTTTGACATGACGCACAAAAGTGTTCAAATTTGTGGAAATCCGTAAAACGCTTAAAAGCGTCTTATTTGAATGCCAATAACATTTGACGAAAGGATTCGCAGAGATCTGCAACTGAAGCAAAAAACTGTAGACTTTTTAAAAATGTATCAAGCCCTGAAAAATTGTCGCTTCCTATAGGTGGCTAAAAGTTGCCATATCTCCGCGAAAAGATGAAATCGAAAAATTTTTTAAATGAAATCGAATAATTTTTTTCCTACAATTTCTACTTTTTTTAAACTGTAATTCTATAAGAAAATTTTTTGAAAAGCTGTTTTCAGTATTTTGTAAAATTTGTTTGAACTTTTCGCTTTTTGCAAACTTTCGAGGCTAATCGCTTTTATGGTACTAACCATTTATTGTGGTCGAGGGCTCAAACGATTGTAAAATGTTATTGGCACTCATATAACACTTTTTTACGGATTTTCAACAATTTGCACACTTTTGTGATCCGTGATCGTGTATTAATATTGAATTATTTAGATTTGGCCAAACAATATTTCCTTGGCTCGAATGTAACATATGCCTGGCTAGGTGGAAGAAAAGGCAATAATGGAACATGGATATGGTTAGATGGACAGAATTTTTCTTATACACATTGGGGTGAAGGTATTAAAAATAATATTATTATTATTTAAAAAAACGGAATTATTAATAAAAAATTACTATCACAGAGTGCACGCTTCGTAAGCTATAACGAACGGACGAGTGGGCGTGCGGTCGGACACAGAAACCGGATTTTAATATTTATGATTATCATTTAGGAAAACCAAAAAACAATACCTGGGATAATTGCATGTCACTACGTCTTTCGGATGGCCAATGGTATAGCCAATCCTGTTATGACATTCATCCATATATATGTGAGCTTTCTCAAACCACTACTACGATCACAAATTCACCATCTACTACTTCGATCACGACTAATACAACAGCACCATCTACTACTTTCATACCTCTAAGCACAACAGATCCAAAACATTCGAACTATCGCAATTTGCTCATTTTTTCATGTGTTGGTATTTTCATATTTATTTTTACTACTTTCATGCTAATTTATTGTATATTACGTTATAGAGGAAAAAAGAGGAGAGAGCTTCTCGATGAATCTCTGGGCACTGGATTCAGCTCAAACATTTATAGTTGAAAAAATGATCAATAAGCATAGTTGTTTGTCTTTCAAAAAAACGGGTTAAAATTTTTTTCGGTTGGTTTTACATACTTTTGAAACATTTCTGACGAGAAAAAACTTAAAATCGTTTGGGCAAAAAAAATGAATTTTGGCTCAAAAATGGAATTTTAGAAAAAATCGAAATTTATCCAAAAATTAAATTGGATAAAAAATCATTTGGGCAAAAAATTCGAATTTTGTTCAAGAAATTGATTTCACCTATGGTGTAGGAGCAATTGGCCCAAAATTCATCTTAACGGGGAGTCTTAATGGATCCCCGGGGGTCGGAATTATGTTTTGTCGATTTTTTATACACCAGAAAACGGCATCAGTTGGAGGTCTCGGCAGCACAATGGTGCACTTGGACGGTAGGAGGTCCGGGTTCGAGTCCCAGTCGGGTTCGAAAACTTTTGCCCAATTTCAAATTCCCTGGGTTTCCACGCCTCGTATTTCACACGGCTGTGCTCAATCTAATTTTGGGAATAATATGGGAGGTTGCTTATTTTTTCCGTATGACAATGGAAGTGGGACGATTGATATAATCTTAGTTTTTAGCCTAAACTTATCTGTTAACTCGAATTTCCCACTGGCTTTGACAAAAATATCTGTCTTTATATCACCCCAATTTTTATGCTAAAATTTTTCTAAAAAAGCAATTTTTCTCTTTTTTATAATCTCACCATGTTAAGCCTATTTTATATCTATTTATTTATCTTCATGTCTTTTTGGCGCATCAATAATACTGGTTAGTACAATGTTTTGCTCTTCCGCAATATTTGTAAAAATACGAAAAATGGTGAATTTGATCGAAAACAATCACAAAGTCAGCACTTACGATGACCTCCGACGAGCCGCTTTTATTTGTTTCTTCCAAACTTGCCTCGTCTCAATCCATTTGATCATCACTTTTTATACCACCCTTTATGCTACCCTTCTTATGCCAATGATTCCTGAAGCGTCGGCATTATTTTTCTTCGATTTTTACATGATTTCGGACCAAATTAAGTATTCTATTACCAATTTTTTGTGATCGTTGATACTTGTGTGACGTTGTTCGTCTTGCAATCTTATAAAAGCGCATTGAAAAAGACTAGTTTGAGTGTAAAAACTTCATACATGAGTACACCAAAAGTCCAGACATCGGATTTTTGGAGAACAGTTTTTCCACGATTACTTCGATGCACAATCATCTCAATGGAAGTCTCTTCGGCACTTTTGATTCTTTCATGCCAGAGTTATTAATAACAGCAAGCTTAAAATCTGAAATTTTTTATGAAATTTGGACTTTTCGTTCGTTCGCCCAAAATGTTCGCGCCAGTTGAGTTCGGCAATGTGAGGATCTTATTGCTTGTCGTGAATGCCATACTTCCGACGGACATGTGCACGCCATTTGGATTCTATCGTCTGCGTATAAACTTGACGATTCACAAAGTAATAGCATGGTTGACCACGAAGTGACGATAAAAATAGAGATGTTGAGCTTGAATTCCGTCGAGTCGTGTGCTATAGACTTGCCACCCATCTGTCATGATGGTGGTTCCAGGACGGATATAAAGTCGAATCATGAGATATAACGTCGAATCACCGCGGCGGTTCTTCTAATGTAAAGCCAAGGGAAGAATGATTCGTACCACGTTCTGTCGCTTCAAACAGACAACAAGTGCGCCTTCGCATATATCTTACACGACTACCTTTCCTTAGGGTAATGAATGCTTCGTCAATTTCGACTGTCACATTGCGTCCACCCAACCAAATAAGATAATCTCGGAGCGAACAGGAAACGAGTGTTGTTCAAGGTTAATAATTAAATTATTGTTATCAAAAATTGAAAAATTCCACTATTTTCTCTATTTTTTACCCTTTTTGGGTTATCCCCTGAGATCAAAATTCATAATTCCTTCAGATTCGTGTTCCCCATAACCTAAACACCTTAGTACCAAAAATCAGCCGATTTGAAAACTTTTTGAAAAATGATTTTTGGTCCCCGAAGAGGAGGGGGTCCCGTAGACCCCTTAATGATTATGATTTTTACCAGGATCGGAACATTCGGATTCGTGTTCTATTAATCTTTTTCCTTTTGTGCTTTATTATTTGAAAATAAAAGCTGCTTATCTTTTTTGACACTCCATAACAGCTTATTGAAAGTACAAAAAATAAAATTTTCTGGGCAGGATTATTGGCATAAGGGCGACACAAACAAAATTCCTAAAGACTTAGTAGAGGTGTTTATTTTTTAGCTAGTAGAGTCAAAAAGGTGTGCATAATCTTTTCTTCGATATGTCAGCGTTCTTTCTCTCAACTACACCATAGTTCAAGGTAACTGATGCGCTGTAGTAAGAACGTACTCGCTGATAAGAAGAAACATCGCCTTATTATAGACTAAAACATGTATCACAAGCACAATATATAATGGATAGTTTAATTGAAAGCAAGACATCGATAACATTAGTTATAAGTGGAAAAATTGAGTTGTCGGAAGACCCCGAAATAACACACTCCATTGTAATTTTGAAATTTTCAAAGTAATTTTTATAGATATTTTTTCAAAGAATCATCCGAAATTTTAATTTTGTTAGTTAGATCGTTCCACTAAATTAAAAAAATTTAGGTCCGGACTCCTTTCCATTGTCGAGATATTTAATTTTAGTGACTATGTGTGTTATTTGTGAAATATCTCGACAATGGAAAGGAGTCCGGATCTAAATTTTTTTAAATTTAGAGGAATGATGGATCTAATTAACATAATTAAGATTTCCGAAGATTCTTTGGAAAAATATCTATAAAAATTACTTTGAAAATTTCAAAATTACAATGGAGTGTGTTATTTCAGGGTCTAGTTGTCGGGATGAAATATTTATTAGTACTGCTTTTTGCTATTGTTTATGAAATTGATGCAAGCTGCCCTGATGGCACATTTACTAATAACGCTAATGGTAGATGCTATTTTATTCCAAAAGATTCCAACCAATCTTTATTTGCAGAAACTAGCTGTCAAGATCAAAATGGAAATTTAGCATCTAGTTTAGATTATTATGATAATGGGTTTCTAAAAAGTAAAAACTATGGGTGGATTTCTTTACGCTCATTGCTGGTTGTTGCGGAAATGCTCCGCGCTACATGCAGCGATGCTCAATGTGACTAGTGCTGAGTGTACCAGAAATTCATTTTTTAATCCATATTTTTTTGGCACGACGAATAAAAGTGTTCAAATTTGTGAAAATCCGTCAAAAAGTGTTATTTGAGTGCCAATAACATTTGTCGAAAGAATTCGCAGAGATCTGCAACTAAGCAAAAATTGTAGACTTGTATAAAAAATTTGTCCAAGACCTGAAAAATAGTCGCTTCCTATAGGTAGCTAAAAGTTGCTATATCTCCGCGAAAGCTAAATGAAATCAAATTATTTTTTTCCTACAATTTCTACTCCTTTTAATCTGTAATTCTACAAGAAAATTGTTTGAAAAGCTCTTTTCAGCATTTTGTAAAATTTGTTTGAACTTTATGCTTTTTGCAAACTTCCGAGGCTAATCACTTTTTATGGTACTAACCATTTTTTGTGATCGAGGGCTCAAACGATTGCTGAAAGACTAGAAAACAAAGGTAATCGAGGGTTTCTTAATCGACGGGAGGAGGTCGGATAATCGAGGGTTGACTATACGAAGCGATTTTTCTTTTTAGTTTCGAAAAATGGATTTTTTTTGCCAAAAACTTCAAAATTTGGGCATTTTGGTGCTAACAAAAAATTTTTTTTCAGCGTCCAACAACCTGGCTTCGTAACTTTGATTCTGCTTCTCTTGAAAGCATTTTGAGACCTCAACCATAAAAAATGGTCTTGTCATAAAAGTTATTAACCTATGAGGTGCTTTCAAAGTCTCAATGCATTAAAGGTGCCTAATTTCAATAAAATCGTATTTATTAAAACGATTTAATATGCTATTCTTTCTTTCTTTTAAAATTTTTGCACAGTTGTAGATCTCTGCAAATCCTTTTGTAAAATTTTATTGGCACTCAAATAACACGTTTTTACGGATTTTCAACAATTTGCACACTTTTGTGATCCGTGATCGTGTATTAATATTGAATTATTTAGATTTAGCCAAACAACAATTCAATGACTCGAACGTAACAGATGCTTGGCTAGGTGGAAGTAAAGACAAAAACGGGATATGGATATGGCCAGATGGACAGAATTTTTCTTATACAAATTGGGCTCCAGGTATTAAAAATAATAATATTATTATTTAAAAAAACGGAATTATTAATAAAAAAAATTACTATCACCTAGTGCACGCTTCGTGAGCTAGAACGGACAAACGAGCGGGCGTACGGTCGGACACAGAAACCGGATTTTAATATTTATGATTTTTATTTAGGAAATCCAAGCAACTATCACTGGGATAATTGCATGGTACTACGTCTTTTGAATGGCCTATGGTATAGCAAAGACTGTAATTACATTTTTCCATATATATGTGAGCTTTCTCAAACCACTACTACGACCACAAATTCACCATCTACTACTTTCACACCCCTAAGCACAACAGATCCAAAACATTCGAACTATCGCAATTTGCTCATTTTCTCATGTGTTGGTATTTTCATATTTCTTTTTACTACTTTCATGCTAATTTATTGTATATTACGTTATAGAAGAAAAAAGAGAAGAGAGCTTCTCGACGAATCCCTGGACACTGGATTCAGCTCAAACATTTATAGTTGAAAAAATGATTAAGCAAAGTTGTTTGTCTTTCAAAAAACGAGTTAAAATTTTTTTGGTAGGTTTTACATACTTTTGATACATTTCTAAAAAAAAGAGAAAAAACTCAAAATCATTTGGGCAAAAAATTCGAATTTTGTTCAAGAAATC
Organism: Acrobeloides obliquus; assembly: GCA_034698545.1. Lineage (NCBI taxonomy): Eukaryota > Metazoa > Nematoda > Chromadorea > Rhabditida > Cephalobidae > Acrobeloides > Acrobeloides obliquus. Next base: position 3,133 of record JAQGBS010000882.1, on the reverse strand, counting down.
GATTTCACCTATGGTGCAGGAGCAATTGGCCCAAATTCATCTTAACGGGGAGTCTTAATGGATCCCCGGAGGTCGGAATTATGTTTTTATCTATTTTTTATACACCAGAAAACGGCATCAGCTGGAGGTCTTGGTATCTCAATGGTAGTTCACTTGGACGGTAGCCAGTAGGTCCAGGTTCGAATCCCGGTTGGGTCCAAAAACTTTTGCCCAATTTCAAATTCCTGGATTTCAACGCCTCGTGTTCCACACGGCTGTGCTCAATCTTTATGCTAAAATTTTTTCTAAAAAAGCAATTTTTCTCTTTTTTATAATCTACAATCTCATCATGTTAAGACTATTTTATATCGATTTATTTATCTCCAGCTCTTTACTCGGTCTTTTTGGCGCATCGATAATGTTGTTAGTACAATTTTTTCTATTCCGCAATATCTTTAAAAATACGAAAAATGATGAATTTGATCGAAAACAATCACAAACTCAGCACTTACCATGACCTCCGTAGAGCTGCTTTTATTTGTATCTTCCAAACTTGCCTCGTCTCAATACATTTGATCATCACTTTTTATACCACTCTTTATGCTACCCTTTTTATGCCAATGATTCCTGAAGCGTCGGCATTATTTTTCTTCGATTTGTACATGATTTCGGACCAAATCAAGTATTCTATATACCAATTTTTTGTGATCATTGATACTTGTGTGACGTTGTTTGTCTTGCGGTCTTATAAAAACGCATTGAAAAAGACTTATTTGAGTGTTATTAGGGATGTCCAAGTGACAATACATAAAAAGTAACAAGAGACAATACAAGTGGTTTTGTCACCATTGTCACCTCAAAGTGAGACAACTGTTGTCACTTTGTCACTTTTTAGAGTGACAAGGTGACAACGTTGTCACTTGTATAGAGACAAGGTGACAACATTGTCACCGTTGTCACTTTTTTACAGAACAATAGAAATTTGTCTTTTCTCACAATTATAAGCAATTTTTGATCATTTATAGCACGTATTTTTTCGATGACAACATTGTCAACTTTGTCATCATGGTGACAACTTGTCACCAGTGGAGACAAGTTGTTAGCACTAGTGACAAGTTGTCACCACTAGTGCCAGTTGTCACCATGGTGAAAAGTTGTTACCGAATCTAATCAGGATTCAGAATCGGATTCTGAATCGATTCTGATCGGATTCAGAATCCGGATTCAGAACCCAATTCAGAATCCGATTCAGAATCCAGATTCTGAATCGGATTCTGAATCCTGATTAGGTTCGGCTACAACTTGTTACCTCTGGTGACAACTTGTCACCAGTGGTGACAACTTGTCTCTACTGATGACAAGTTGTCACCATGGTGACAAAGTTGACAATGTTGTCATCGAAAAAATACGTGCTATAAATAATCAAAAATTGCTTATAATTGAGCGAAAAACAAACAAATTTCCAAAGCTCTGTAAAAAAGTGACAACGGTGACAACATTGTCACATTATCTTTATAAAAGATACAACGTTGTCACCTTGTCTCTCTAAAAAGTGACAAGGTGACAACTGTTGTCACTTCATTGAATTTTCATTATTTGAGTGGTAAATAACCATGATCATGCTTGAAAAATATTAATTTCGACGTTTTTCTTAAGGTGACAAGAATTGTCATTGTCTTGTCACTTGGACATCCCTAGTGTTATTGATTTTATTCGATTTGTATTAACTGTAAAAAGAGTACAAAGAAACGGACAATACTTTTTTTGTAACTTTTTTTACCCTTTTTTGTAAAATGTTTTTTGTAACCTTTTTTTCCTTTTTAAGACCTATGCTTAAGGCCTAAGGCTTAGCCATAAGGCTTAAAGCATAAACCTTAAACATAAGGCTTAAAGCCTAAGGCTGAAAGCCTAAAGTTACAAGAAAAGGTAAAAAAGGTTACAAATAAAAATATTGTCCCAAAGAAATACAACAACGAATGTTACTTTTGTAAAAAGTACGGTTGTTAATAATTTTACTGCTAAATAAAATTGTTATTATATACGGTGTATATTTTACTGGCAGAACTGAAAATCCGGCATCTCAGAGATGCGTAGGCAGGATTGAGATTCTCTGTATAGGCATTTAAAAGCATAGGCTTAAGCCTAGACTTAAAGGGGGTCCAACCTAAATTCTCATAAATGCCTAGGCAGAGCTGAGAATCTCAGTTCTGCCCATCTCTGAGATGTAGGATTCTCAGTTCTACCTGTATATGAGGTGTATTATAAGATTATTAAAAATATACATTAACACTAGAACGGTTTCTTTTAACGGCAAGTGGATTTTTTCACGCTGATCACGATGCGCAAAAAACATTTCGAAAAAGTTTGTTTTTGGGGTCTAGGACCTCTTGAAGTTATCTATGTTGAATTTTTGGATTTCTTTTAAAAAACCGACTATATCTCCGCGTAGGAAGCGTTTTGGGAGGTGGTTGATCACCCGTTGAAAAGCTGAAACTCTGATTTATACGATGGTATATTAACTTGCTTCTAAATCGGACCACCCCCCCCCCATCCACGATGGACAAAGGGGATAGTTTTTTATTCCGGACAATATTTAACGGAACAGCCCAAATGACCGAAACTTAACGGAACCGGGACACTGTTGTATAGTGTTTAATGACCCCGCCCCCAAATCCGAGGGTCATGCTAGTTGAAGTCAAAACGAAATTTTTCATATTTTTAATTTTTTACTAAATTGTTAGTAAAAAATTGCATTTTTGAGCGAAAATAGCGATATTTTGAAAATTTTTGGTGAAAAATAGCATTCTTAGTGAAAAAAATTGAAAAAATCAACAACAACAAAATTTACGCGCAAAAATTTTGCTAGCTGACTTTGCCCAACTCTTGCTATTTTGCTAGGTAGACCCACCCAATTTGGGTGGGGGCTGGGGGAGGGTCTTTGAATTTTTAAAAACACTACCCCTGCATGGGAGACTTTTTTTGAGAGGGTACCCCATAAAAGTGGTGTCGATAATCTTTTCTCATCATCCCCCTACAACTTGAGTTCTAGCATTAGCAGTTTAAATCTAATGTTCCCGTAGATCGTCTGTACAGAAATTACACGTTTATAGTAGTAGGATTTTCTTCTTCGCCACAAATATACCCGTAATCTTGC